>UELX01000460.1:0-77374 GCA_900480035.1 Eupelmus urozonus
AGTCAAAAGTAACCATCGGTCGGTGGACGTCCCAGAAGGCCCGCTCCTGGCTGTCGAGGACCTTGCGATCGAGTTTGTCCCGCTTTTTGTCGACTTTATTTTGCGCCTCGGCCTGCATGAAGATGAACTCCCACTTGCGCGAGAAGAGCTTCTGCAGTCTGGCCAGATAGTCCGCCTCGTAGTCGGCCAGCTCCAGCCGCGTTTTGTGCTGCATCGTTCGCTTGCACAGGTACACGGCTGCACGGATGCAATAACTTTCTTATTAAAACTAGTTTTTATTCATTTTGAGAAAGCATTGCCGCTTTTTTTTTAAATAATTATGTTAGAAAAAAAAATTATTCATCGCATTCAATGAAAAAATGATTACGTAGGGGAGACCGGGGCTAGTTGGCTTATATAGATGAAAAGATATTGAGTATCTTGCCAATTTACCCCTGTAGCCAACTAGCCCCGGTCTCCCCTATACAGATGAATTGTCAATTTTAGACTATGTGTATGTACAAACCATAATCGGTGTTTTCGGGTTCCCAGCAGTTCGAAGGCCAAAAGTAGGGAGTCTGAAAGCGGTAGAAGGTATTGTCGTTCTTAACGGCAAGACTGTGATCGTCGATCGGGAAAAAATAGCCGTGCGCTGCCATGAGGTGAGCGACGTGGAGTGCCTCTGGAGAAATTATTTTTTTCAATTAAAACGTATAACGATCCTTTACCCTCAACAATGGATATATGCTTATAAATACTCGATTGCACTTTACCTTGATCGTCGACCTCCATGTTTTTCACCATCCATGCAATTAAGTCCGTTCCTGCGTTTTAGGTAAAAATAGACTTGTTTTATCATTTATAGTTTAATTTTAAAGACTTTTTTTATAATTACGAGGGTTAATGAAGCAAACCTGTAAAAATGGAGGGGATCTTCGTCATGAAAGTTTTGACTGTCTTCACGGGTACTCCTGTCTCTTCGTCCAGCATTTTTTCGATTATCAACTCCATCTGAGAATGAAAACATCATCGATCGTCAATATTTCATTAAAATAATGAAAATTAGCCTTAATTATTTGAATAATTAAGCTATTGTAATGTATAAATAAGAGACGAGTAATTACTCGGCGCATAATGTATGTTGAACTACGGATGCGCCTACAAAACTTTTACAGCTCGGATACGCCCGACTTTTATGATGACAATTAACTCTAATCGGAAAAGTTATAATTTATTTCAAACTAGCACAAAGACCTCTCTATGCATGAAGTTGTTGCAGCTTTAAAAATAACATGTTCGCATTTCGCGGTTTTAAGCCATCCCTTTCTAGTAGAAAAATCTAATAAAACCTCATAAACATATCAGGTGCAATTTAATACGTGTATTTGCACCCTTCTTTTGAAAAGTTTTTATACAAGTCATTTTTAGTAGGAATGTACTGATTATACGAAAGTTTCTAAATAATTTTAGATTTCAGTTCTTGGTTTTACAATTCCGATGATGTAGGTATTAGTCCATCGATTGCAGGAGCTGGATATACAGATACGTCCCAATTCTCGAACTTTGAGTGATGAAAATTTTAACGATCCCCGCTGCAGTGCCATTGAAACGAAGAAATTTCCGCGACGAACAATGGAGTCTCGGAGATACACCGGATTGGCACTCAGCTCATTTTCGCCAATCAAACATTATGAGTACTTTCTACAATCAGCGTTTCAATTAACTCTCCAGTCAAGCAGCAGGCCTATAGAATTCACGATTGTACTTCGCAAACTCGGTATTTTTTTTTTCTTTCTTATAACACATATATAATTCAAAAAATATATAAGGATTCTAAAATTAATCACAAATAAGTAATCGCGAGTACTGAAGGAAAGTGACTTAATAATGAACGGTCAGGTATTCGTTCGACAGAGACCTGCCCCAAATCCCAAGCCTAATTTTCATAAGCGATTAACCGCTCTTAATATTGCTGAATTTAAAGAATTATGCAGATAGGATTTGACGCTCGGGGAGCAACAGCGCGACGACGCCTAATTAGCAATTTCCTGCCCGCGGGCTAAAAGTGCTTGATTGCATTCTAAATCACTTATTCCGCGATTTCGTGACTCGAAGGAGTTAAAAGAGCGACGCTGCCTGGCAGCGGACTCGTTAAGGAAAATTAAGTGGCTAAAGGCGACCGGAGATTAGAATATGAAAGTTTCTAGTTGCCGTTGGCAAAACGGTAATGATGTAAACTAAAATAACGTTATAATTGTAATTGATTCTTTTAATTGCTGGGTAGGGAGTGTGCTATTTTATCATTATTGCGGTCAATGAACTTGAACGTTGATCTTAAATTTAAAGCGAGCTATATATAAGCGTAACGAGGTCTTTTCGAAATTTTCCAGTAAAATTTAAAAACTTGAAATGATTAAGCACCTTAGCTACCGACTAGTACCTGCTTAATTAATCTCATCCGCGGAAACCACAAATCGCAACTTGTTGATCAAAACAATCTCTAAAAAAAATCGCTCGCAGCATAACAAAACAAAACTATATAATCTATATACCTTCTTATAGGTGAGATAATTGGGCGAATCCTGGACGACCGGCGCGGTGAGGGTGGCCGGATGCACCTGGGCGGTGAAGGCCAGCGTCGGGGGCGGCAGCAGCTTCTGTCCCGTGGCATCCTTCTTATCCGCGGCAGCAGCAGGCTTCTGCTGCTGCTGCTGCTGCACGCTGCCCGAGGCACCCGCTGCTGGCGCCTGGCTCGACTTCTCGCCGCTCATAGCCGTTACCATGACGAGTGCCAGCCCCCCGAGCAGCAGCCTCCTGGAGAGTTCAGCTGAGCGCGCCTCGGCCTCGTCTACCTAGCACCTCCGCATCCACTCCCATGTGTGCACCCCTCCCACTTGCTTTCTCCTCTCTGCGCGCTTCTACGTCTCTCTCTCTCGCTCGTTCTGTGTGTGTGTACGGACAGTGTGGCTTACTAGGTCAAGGCTGCATGTCTCTCTTTCTCTAGACTCCGGAGCTTTTAGCGCGAGAGTCGAGCTTTCGGGGCCGAGCTGCAACCCCCATCGCTCGCTATTATATCTATCTGTTTACTCAGCGATGTATTTACGTATCCAGTTTCCAGTGCGACTCTAGCTGGCAAAAAGTCTCGTTCTCTCTCGGCTATAGCTGCGAGTGCTGCTCATCCAGCGCTGGACTGAGGATCGCGAGCGAGAGAGTCGCGCAAAATCCATGAGGCAGGTCAATGCGGCTGCGCAGCAGGCGGCACACACCAGCTGCGCGCACGCGAGCTTTATTTACAACGGGGAGCGCGCGCACGAGCGGACGAGCTTAAAGCCTCCCCCGAGTTGCGCGCATCCAGCAGAAGCCAATTGCGAGCCACGCATATATATACTTGGCTCCGCTCGGAGGCCTGATGATCAGCTCGGAGGCCGGAAGCCAGCGGCCAGAGATGGCTCGATCGACGCTCTCGGCGCGGAAGCGAGAGAGATCTATAGGTGCGCTTGCAGGAGCATCAGCAAGCTTTGTTCAATCAACTTTCCGCCAAGAGCTGTATTCTTATATTCTAGATTATTTTCCAATGATCTTTCACTTGTTGATTTTTAAAAGTTATACAAGTGACGAGTTTTTATCTTTACTGTATAACATTTTCTTTAAAATAATTTCTATTTTCTTTGATGAATTTATAATGCCTACTCATATAATAATAAAAAGTCCACAAGGCTATTTTCTCGCACTTCCCTTTACTTCCGTATGAAAAAATAAAATTAAATATGTATTTAGAGCGTATCAGGAATATACATTCGCATTAAATTTTCATAGCCGTAGGTTGAAGAAAGAGTAGGCGAATCTGCCAACAAAAAATAATATCTTTTTTCAAAGTTACGCATTAAATATTCGATAAAAATTACGGAAGCACATGTACACGATGTATATAATAAACGGATCATACTTCATCGGTAAAATTTCTTTTTTTAGTGATTTCTCTCAGGTAAAAACTGAGGCATATATTTTATAAAAGTCTTACTGCTATTTTTAAATAATCTTACACTAAATAATAAATTGAATATAAAGGACGCTTCGCCGATGTAGGTATACATGAAATTATTCAAAGAACATTTCTTTGAATGTTTAATAAATATTTTAAATGCTTTTATGTATTTTTATCGAGTATTATTATTATAGACTTTAATTGATCCAATTAAAAATTAAACTTGACAGAATCATAGTCAAATGTTAAAGAAAATTATGTAAATAAAATGAAAAGACTATATATAAAAGCGAATAATATTGAAGGAAGTTTTTTAATGAATTATTGTAGTATTTTCGCTTCACCTTGCGGAGCTTTACTCAGCAGGTTAAAAGAAGTAGCAAAATCAATAAATTAATTACTCTGAAAATAAAAATTAAAATTAAATACTGAAATGAATGCTAAATGTATTTTTATATCACAAAGTAGCTAATAATTATTTTCTCATCAATATTTTTGAGGAATTAAAAATTTTATCATTAAATGACAATTTTATTCCCTAAAAAGTTATTATTTTATAAAAATATCACATCACTTTTGAAGATTCACTTCTTAAGCTTTTCTGAGGAGTCAATTATAGTCTAAATAAATATGGTTTTACTTATTTTTATTTATCTGTATTCAAATTATTTTCTCCGATCTTGATTATACGTTTCAACATAAAACTATTAACTTTAAGAAAATATATCGACAAATCACTATACGATAAATATAACAAAATTAAAAAATAGTATAATTAAGAAATTATTATTTGACAGACAATTAATAATTAATCCTTGTTGATTTTCTTTAGTTTAAAGTACAGTTTTAAATTGAGAAACGAAAAGTTAAACATTAACATTATTAACATTTCTTAAGAAACCAGAAATTTATATTATATGAATTGTAAACGCTCACAGTCAGAAATTATTAATGAAATGAGTTTAAGAATAACGAAGACATTGACAAAGCTAGATCGGGTAAAATAGTTAAACGTTGACGCCAGTAAGAAAAAGTTGAAAGCAAGACGAAAAAGCAGCGAGTCACAAAGTGGCTTATGCAAGTATACTCGTGTACAAGTATAGGCACTGTACATAGCGAATTAGCGGCCCCCTGGGTTACAGCGCGTCAGTCGCTGCGCCCTGTCCAATTACGGCCGTTTAGCCCATTTTCTTAAGGAAAAAAGGCACAGCAGAGCGAGAATCGATCGACTCTCGCAAAGCCAACATAACTCATCCCAAAGGAAAAAGCAGACTCGAGCTTGAAAGACTTTATTAAAAACGAAAATTTGTTAGGACGATTTGACAGAGAGGCAAAGTGAAATCAGCAATAGCCAAACTCATCAACGGTGGCCTGCCACCTTATCGTAGAGATGGAGTAGGTGCCGTCTGAGAACTTTCTGAGCAGGCCGAGCTTGACCGCGCTCTCGCACTGCTCGATGAGCTCGCGCTTGAGCAGCTCCGTGTCCCTGTCGACTGGATGCCGCCGCTTGAAATGGGACAGGAGCATGGAGAGCGGCACGCGCTCGCGTAGCTTTTCCAGCTCCTCGACTGCCTCGCACACCATCATCACCGTCAGCGAGCGCTTGCCGAGCGAGCTCGGCCCTACGGACATCATTTTTCTTCCTTCTCCTGCTGATGCTGCTGCAAAAATAAAGGAGTGTTGAGCTATTTGATTAGTTAGGTTTGATCTTTGAAATTTTTTTAGGCTTTACGAAAGCTCGAACTAGAGGCAGTTTTTCTATGAGAGGGCGATGACGAGAATTGAAGGATTAATGATTGAAACTTAAATTGATAAGCAAATGATTAATATTATTTTATTTTCTAATAACTAATCTTTTCTTTATTCCTCTTCGAATTCTAATTTCTTAATTTAGATAAGAATTAAGATTTTAAAATGTAAATATTTGTTATTTCAGAAATTATTAACCAAAAAATTTAATTAACAAACAATATGTATTAATTAACATAGACAACACTGTACCTTGCGGAAATTTAACTAGAAAATTTTTAAATCACAATGTTTATGTTTTTTTATATTTTTATTACATTATTTTTTTCTCTTCTTGATTGAATTTAACTTCGAAAAAATATGAAACTAAACTACATATGACAGATGAAGAAACAAGTAAGTAGCGCTTACCATGTTTTTCATATACTGTTTCATACAAAGTTACAGAAAAGTAAGTACACAAAAACTGATAATTTTTATCTACAAAAATCGTAAAGAGGTCAATTAAATTAACAAACTTTTTGAATATACTTATTTAAGAATATAACTATTTGAAATCAAGATAATGTAATTAATATTGACATTCTATCATAAAAAATCTTAAGTCGGTTAAAAAAATTTGTATAAATCTAAAGAGATATTCTGAAAAAACTTAGTTTTGGAGATATACTTCAGAGATTTTTTTCATCTATTAAAAATCTTTATTCATTGACAAAGTAATATCATGGCAAAATCAGTAGCGCCTTGCCTGTTTCCCAGGCCTGACACTTGTTACGCTCTGTGCTCACCTGCAGTCGCCAGGCCACAGTTGATCGATACCGCAATTGTGTAGGGCATCGCGTGTTCGAAAACTTTGACTAGCTTGACGACGATGCTGTCAGAAGGGCTCTTGTTGACTTTTCTACTCGGCTTAAAAAAGTCCTCGCCAAATCAGACTGAAATTAATTATTTTGTTATAGATTAGTCTAGCCCGCCACTCATACGAGTAAGCGTATAAAATATATAATTAATTACGGAAATCTAAGAAAATAAAAAATTTATTTGAACTACTATAGCGCTAAATACTGTCTGCGGGGAAACACTTTTCAATAACTATAATAAATCAAAGTTGGTATGTTAGGAAACCAAGATTTTTTTACTAAGAGGGGAAACATTTAACCCACTTTTATAAATTTGTATTTCAAATAAAAAAGGTCTGGAATGTTTGTCTCTTTACTGTTAAAATTCTATATTAAACATTTAATAAAAACTATTCAAGAATAAAACCCTGGTCATTTTAAAATAAATGAAACAATAATACAATTGACTTTTCATATCACTACAGACTTTTCTTTTATATAAAAACTTTTTCTCTAAGAAAAGTGTTTCCAAAAATAGAGCCGGGATGAGAAATTTCGAGGAGAAAGTTTGCAAGCTTCTATTTCAGCTGGGATGATTTTCGAAACTAAGATGTAAGGGAGAATCGGGGGCAACTGTACGGAGGGTTGGAGAGCCGTCCATCCAAAAAATAGGGGGTGGCCTCCGAAAGTCATCCGAGTTATAAACGCTATCGGTTATAGATATTTGGAAAGCCCAAACCGAGACTATGCTTTTTTTTTTAATGCGAGTGAACATTTCCTACGACAAAAGAGGAATATTATTTTTCGGCAATTCAAAAATGATTAATTTAATGCAGAATTAGTAGTTTATTAATGATATTATATTCAGAATTTATTAAATTATGTTTTTCGTTTTAATATTATTACTTCAGGTAAGAAATAATAGATTTAATATACCTAAGGCAAACTTTTTTTTTAATTTAGAGCATAAACTTTACAACATTCCGAGAAAATAAAATAAATTTGAATAAAGCGGTGCTTAGAGGGTAATTTTGGATAGACAAACTTTAAAGAACAAAATTTTTTATTTCACATTTTGGCTTTTATTCATTTTATTTTTAATATATATATAATATACTCTTTATTGACAAATCAGACTTGATCTGGAACTGACATAATCAAGGAAAACAGTGAGAATAAACATACGACACTTGAAGAGACAAGCGGGTAGCGCTTTTTTTTAGAGATGAGCCAAGAACATTTCTTGGCTTAGAGGTAATATGTATGTATGTTTATATATATTATTTTTTCTTTTTTTACTTCATTTTTTAATATTTATGTTTTTAATGTATAATGTACGTATAAAAAAGGTGGATGCAGCGTGCTTTGCGATAATTCCTGTATCCCGCTAATTGTAAATTTTATTTTTTTCTTATTCACAATACTTGCCATTCTATTATATCTGTACACATACATTACGATTATTTTCATTTCTAGAATCAGGTTTAGTGTCTTTATCAAATACAGTGAACAATTTTTTGAATAACACTTTTGACTTTTGAGATTTATATACCTTATATAACGCATTTAAGTTATAATAATTGAAGTTAGGTACACTTTTATGTTTTCGTTAGATATCGCTGAAAATGCGTTTGGTTAATTGTCGCGTAGTTGTACTGATATCGCGGGAAAAAATAGTTTTAACGATAATTTTAGAATAAAATTTTTGAGTCACGATTGTTCATTACTACTCAGTTAAGTTCAGTGCAGCATTTTTTGTCCGATTTATAAAAAAAGAGAAAATGTTTTTATTAAGAAGTGAACAACTTATTCTTTAGTAAAAGAGAACGACAATCCGAAACAAAATAAATAAATATAAACATGTAAATATAGACTGCAGACGTATATAGCATTTATAATAAACGATCACTGGTGTACTGGTTCTAGCGTTCAAACGCAATTTTCGCTTTGTTCCAACACTTGTACTTTTTTCATACTTTTCAAAATATTTTTAATCGGTCGATAACATTTGAATATCTCTATATACTTTCATCTACTTACGCACGAGCCCTGAGAATCCCATTCAAGTGATAATATTAATAATACAATAATAATAAATACTTTGAGGATATTAAAACATTAAAATTGAATAAAAATCTATATGGATAATAAACGTCACTATTTTACAGAATGAATAAAACTTCTTTTTTAATACAATAAGACCCAAATAGCTCCGCGCGTATAAATGCCTCTTTACTAACTATTACTAAGCGAGTTCATCTGTAAATCAACATATTCAACCAAAAGCACCCATTTCACACATTTACATATTATCACGAAATAAACTAGATATTTACAATTGGAAAATGTACAATTTGATGAACAAGCGTAACAAAATCGTGTACGCTAGTCATATAAGCTCGGTGTTTGTTTAATAAAAATTAAAAACAAAGAAATAAATCGATAAATAGACAATGTACATAATTAAAATGTTAGAAAGCGAAATTTGATTGTTTTGAAGCTATGTTTAACATTCGCATTCTTTTTTCCGTTATTTCTTACCGTTAGATACATCCATCAAAAATCGTACAAAGTTATTGAAAAAAGAAAAATGGAAAAGTGTTGAGCGCGCATAAGATTCATGAATTGTTCTCTTTTTTAGGTATATTCTTAAGCTTGCTATCAAACTCTCAGATTGATGCAATCAGGATGCAAACGATTAGGAGCCCCGCTCAAGGGTCGCAGAACACTGGAATATACTTCACGTCCTATACTACATTTCGCCTACAAACGCATAGTCGCAATATTTTTTTTTCAGTTACAAACTATAGAAAAGGAATATTTACGACTCAGGTGGAACTGGATCACAATATCTGCAACAAGTGTATTGCCGATACAGGCTTTTTGTTTGTATAATAGAATGATCGCCATTTTGGGTTTTGCAGAATTATAAATCTTTCTACTGAGAGATATAAGAAAAATGTGATTAATTAAGAAGCAAATATCGAGTAGTATAGAATATAACAATAAAAATAAATATTTAAAAATTCATATGTTGCAGTAATAAAATTTCTTACCTTTTGTTTATTTTTAATAACTTAATTCAATTAATAGTTGTTTGATACTTTTTAAGATATTATAAATATTCATTTGAATCAGTCTACTCTAAAAAGTGTATAAATATTTAAATAATTATTATTTGTTATTGCTTATTTGTTGATTTCATAAGTCAATAAACAACACGATAAATAAATAATCTGTAATACCCAAAATGAAAATCAATCCAATGTATAGTATATATTTTGTAAATAACTAGCTTGAGGCTTCTCACGCGGAAGAGGCGCGAATTGCATCGGCAGAATGCTTCGATAACGAATTGGGCCAGCGACTAGGGTATATCTCGGCCACGAGATTACGAACATGATTGACTCGTACGATCGATGATGCGCGCTTGCGCAAAATCGATTATTAATACCCAAAGGAAACTCAAGTAATTCACTACAATTCTTTGGCTTTCAGAGACGCGGCGCCGCTCCAGATCCTCATGATATACTGGGCAATAAAGACGACAAAGACGATGATAACCGTGTCTGTGAGGTGTTTGGTTAAGCGCGAACCATTTTGCCTGTCTCTCGCTCCCCTCTGACGAATGGCCATCTGCTCGATTAACCGCTGGATCTGATCCAACTTTTCCGTCTGCTCGAGCATTCTGTCCTCTACGCTCTTCACCATGCTTACGATTCTGCAAAAGTACAATTTATATTAAAATAGAATTAAATATTTTTTATAATTATTTTCTAGTTTTAATAATAAAAATTAAATTTTTACCTGGCTGTAGAACGGCGACGTTTACCGACCGATTGACTCGAGTCAGTATGTACTCCTTCAGAAGAACTGGCAGAGTCATGTGCTGTCTCGGTAATTGGATGATTGTTCGTCAGTTGGCGTTTTGAAGATTTTAGAACCGAAAGAGATGAGCGCGATTCAGCAAGTAGTAATGGTACCTATTACAATTTATTAAAAAACGTAGAGTAAAACAATTTATTATTTGCCGAGAATTATACTTTTATCATGTAATTATTTATACCTGAGACTGAGGTTCCATAGAAACAATACTTCCAGTACGCATAATAGGTGTTTTGTGTCTCGTTTTTGTGCTTACAATGTAGTCATGCTCATATTGTACTACATCGTTTCTAGGATCCCATGGACGGATATCAGCATGACGATAAACCCAATTACCCGTAATGATATCCTACAATATATTACAATACGTGTTAATAAATGGATTTTAATATTTAAATCATGATATCTTAATATTTTTTTAATAATAATAAAAAACTACGTACTTGAACGAAATATTTAGGAACCCATTCTTGACCAAGTGCTTTTCTCTCTTTAGCACGTTCTCGCTGCGCTTCCTCTAGTTTGGTTTTCTCCTCAGTAGCCGCCGTTTGATCATCGTTATTTATTGCGTTTGTAACATTGATCCATAACTTTTGACTTTCCCATTCACCTTGATTCTCCAGAGGAACTGTATACTTTTTCAACCGCGTTTTTCGCACTTCTGCCGTCGGATTGAAAAAAGCACTCTCTTGCTGCGTATAAGTAGATATAATCATTATCATTTCATTTCCTAGTAATTTATTTTCCGTAAAATTAAAATAATTACCCCTGTTCTTTTGTCCGTAATAGTAATTTGACCGTCCCAGTAACCGCTAATGGTGGCAAGTGTCTCTTTTCCTAGCTTTATTCTTCCAACAACCATATTTAATTGATCAGCTCCTCCAATAAAAGGCTGAAATGAAGATTATTCTTAAAAAGTTTAAAAAAATAACTAAAATTGTATTAATTAATAATTGAATTAGTTGATTTTCGATGAACGTCGTTATTAATATATTTATTAATACGTTAAGTAATATTTTGGGGAGCGAAATAATTAACTTAAAAAAAATCTCAATACCTAACTTTAGAAAGTTTCAGGACCTAAAACATTACTTAAATTAAAACTTAAGATTACTTTAGAAAATAGAATACACACCTTTAATTTAAACTCAAGTTCGGTATTATAACCAGTTTTTTCGCAGGCGATATTAACTTTTCCTCCAAGTTCCATCGACAGGGTTCCCATTAGGATTCCTTTGCAATGTGCATAAGGAATAGTCATTGTGTAGTCTTCGCCACGCGGCAGCATGGTTAATATAGCAGCTCCGTCCAAAACCGCAGATGTCGAATTTCCTGCAAGAAATGTATACATATTAAAGGAAAAGTAAATCACATTGACTTGTAGAAGAAACGTGCCCGAATAAAAAATTTAGCTTTTATCATACCATGATTTTTACGTGAATAATCAAATAATTTAAAAGTCATAAAAATATATACTCATGAATTCAAATTACCATAAAATTTAGATTTGGCGATAATCGTTGCACTAATTGTGAAGCCATCCTGCCGATTTGTAACGTAAAATCCGGAAATTGGCGGATGATGGGATAGCTGCATTAAAGGAGAAAATAAAGAGTCAGTTAATAAAAACAAGGAACACTTGTCAAGAATGGAGAGATAAAATAAGAGCATAAGCATTACCTGCTCAGCCAAGTAGAAAGTGCGCGAGCCGTTGGGATGCTGCCAGTAGCAGCGGAAAGTTTCGCCCAAAAGCGGATTGTAAGGCTTCTTGAGGCCCTGGGGCTTTTTGTAGAAGCCGGACAGATACCACTTAACCACCCCCTTCATACGAGTGAACGCGTCGTCTTCCAATACCGCTCTATTATGAGACAAGACAAATGAGATTTCGATTATTGTATACGTGTAATAATTAAACTTATTAATAAATTTTTTTTTTTTTTTTGCTAGAAAAACAATAATTTTTAAAATTTTTTAGAACGATCTTACACTCCAAAAAGCAGTTTTAGAAATCATTTTTTGAATGTTACTATATCATTTTTCATAATATGAGAGTAGTATGTATACAAAATATATACTATAAAGGAAAACAAGCAATTACTTTTTAACAAATTAAGACCTTAGTTATATTCTTCTATTATTAATTTAAAAAGAAAACAATAATTATTTCCCTATTACTATTTTTTGTTTGTTTTTGGTCCGATTTTAATAAATAAAGAGGTTTATTTTTTTTTGTTAAAAAATTTTAGGTACATTAAGGGACTTAATCTTAAATAAATAGATATTACGCCAAACTGGCTAATTTTAATTAAAATTTTGACACGAATACATTCCCTGAAATTTCTAAACGAAAAAATTAGCGTTATTTTATTATGGTCGATTCGAAAATACTAAAATTCAGAACTGAATAAAATTTAGAAACAATTAATTTTTTTTTAGTCTCAATTAATTTTCAAAAATCATTTTTGTTCTCTTGCAGTTTATATTTCATATATAAACTTTTATCATTTCATCAAAAACAATATAACAGCTTTTGAAAAATTATTTCTAAAACTATCTTTTTGAACGATAGATCGAAATAGAAATTAGAATGACAGTGTATAAAAGAACAAATTTAATAACATCCGTTTCTCGTGGATAATGAAGCACTCAACAAATCGACTTACTGGGACAGAAGATCTGCATGATAGTAAGAATCGGCGAGCTTCTCCAAAAAGGATCGCGGCTCAAGGATGAAAGTCGGCAGCACGACCTTCGAGAGGTCCATTCCAGGTCGTACCTGCTTCATCAGGAACCAGATGAGGGACTTTTGTTCCTCTTGAAGCTCGGTCACGACTTCTCCAGCCTTGCAGTTGAAAAAACAAACGAGTTATTATTATGACGCTGTTCTGCTGTTTGCATTAGGATTATTATGATCCGTATTTGTAGATTTATTGTTAAACTACACAATTGAAAATCGGTTAATTTTCAAATCTAAAAACGCGTCGTATGGTTATGTTTGAACGAAAAAAAAATTAGCTAGACATTTTTAATGTAATGTCATTTTCTATCCGTGTAAAAACACGGTTGTTTTTGCAAAATGCTTCGTTTCGAATAACACGAGCCTTGAAAATGACGCTTTCATGGTGTAATAATAATATGTTTGATGTGCTTCACTGAACTGAACAAGGCTTTCCAATACACGCGCAGCGTCTGCTGATTATTATGATTTTCTCTAAAGTTTATGGTGTTTACAAACAATTTGATTTTAAAAAAGTGAAATGAAAGAAAGAATAAAATTTATATTACTTTAGGACTACAAATTGAGATGTTATTTGAAATGTATTGCTGGTCGTACACTAAGAAAATAGTTTCCTCGTGCTCGACTAGATAGTCCAGGCGCGGGTCTAAAGTAACTTTGTTCTCGGAGTACGTGACTCGATTCCCTTATTCCTTCCGGCGAAATGAATAAAATTTCTTCAGAGCTAGTTCGGCGCGACCTTAAACACCCGTGACCGGTCTTACTTTTTACAAGTCTAAGACGGATTTTTTGCCTCTTACGAAATCTTGGTATAGGTACCTAAAATGTAAGTTCGAAAAAAACTGTAGCTCTTTTACAGATGAAAATGTTTCTTGAGAGATGGATTAACGAACAGATGATTTAAATAATTTGATATTCCGATAATACTGAATGTAAAATTGCGACAGAATTTGCATTGTTTCTATTAAGATTCTTATTTAGATATTCTGCCAACAATGGTTTTCAAAGTAAAATTAAAGATTTGAACGAAAGGTAAGTTGTATACGTAAAAGACTTTGCAGGTGGTAAAAATAAAATTGAGAGCAACAAACACTATGGCACGTCAAGAGCAACAATAAGCACTTGTATATGTGCAAAAGAAAAAGTATATATAAGAAAAGCGAAAAAAGAAGCTCACCGTGCCAAGAATCTCGTTCTCATTGGCCGCATAAGGCGTCTCCTGGATCGGCTCCGGCTCCTCCTCCTTGTTATCCTCCTCGGACTCCGTGTCGCTGTTGCTGACGTCGTGGTCGACCTGGAGCCCGTTCTCCGGCTGGCTGATGCAGTCGTCGAGGTCTGCTCGGCCGGAGTGCAGCAGCACGGGAGAGCGGTAGAAAGGATCTAGCGTGACTACTTGGTGCTGGTGCTGCAGCTGATCGTGCATCGCGCCGCTACTACTCGCGGGTACGGTCATGCGCCTACGCGCGGTGGGACTACTGCTAGCGCTCTCGCGGTGAGCCGGGGACGGGGCAGGAGTGTTGCTGCCTAGGAGCCGCTCCCAGTAGCTGACGGCGTGGCAGAGCTGTTGGAAGGCTGGGGTAGGCGAGGGACAGAGGCTGCGCAGGTTGTTAACCGAAGCTGGGGAGCCAGAGGGACCGGGACAGGAGAGGAGGCGACGCTGGGGGGTCGTGGGGGACGGGGGCGCGTAACGGCTTAAGAGGATCGACGGTGGCACGAGCAGAGACGACGAGGCGGGCCGCCGTCGGACGCCGCGGCGACGAGGCGACGGACCTGAGAGGTGACGGTAGGCACGTGCCTTTTTTTTACGAATGGTGAACGCGCAACCAACCTGCCTGGGGAGCGTTTTAACAGGTGCTTGCGCTTTATCGCTTACACGGATAAAGTGATATTTTATGCATTTTTATTGCTCGGATCAAAGAAATTGAAAGAATTGCTGTTGCTGCTGCTCTAATTTTATTATTTCTAATGGTAACAAGTATATTTGTTTTGAAAAAGCACTAATTTGGCGATAGAAATTTTTTTTATGGATCACCAGAAACGTTAAGTATATCAGACTTGTACAATTTTGATAAAACACTTACTTATATTTTCTTTATTAACATACTTTTTTATTTATTTAAATAATTATCTTTATTTTCTGAATAATTAATCGAAATTTTTAAAAGCCGAAACATTTTTTTTTAAACTTTCTAGTCACGAATTCAACTGACACTGTAAGGTACGCTTTTAGATACTAAAGTATAAAAGAAGCCTCAAGAGTACACTACAGAGTCAAGTTATATACATTTTCTATAGTTATACTGAACCTAAAACATATATGATTTCGTTACGAAAAGAATTGAATAAAAAACCTTTGAAAAATAAAAAATAATAGTACTAAAAATATCAAAGAAAGCAATTTTGCAATTTCTTTCTTAGATAAAATATTATTTCGTGCCATAATTATGTTTACTCAAAGTTATGTAAAAAATATTAATATTTTCATAAAACCAGCATGATTTTTCAAGTTTTCAATGCACACAATCCGTGATTTTAAAGCTTAAAACTCCTTAAAAATTCCTTGTCATTCTATCTAATACACGAAATTAAATTTTTTTTGTAATTTTCTCAGTACTATTACAAACATAAAATGGATTAAATAAAACATTTTATCGAGCTTTCAAAAAAGTATAATAGTATTCTTCAGCAATAGCGTGAAATTTCTTTCAAGGTTGAATAATTCTGACTTTGATTAACTAACACATATAAAAATAAGTGATTACCTGTCGATTCTATTTTCATAGTGACCTGTTAAAACGCTTTTATCCGTATTTGGGTATAGCTAACGGAGATATTCTCACGCGATGTAGGGCATCTCTGACTAAAGAAGAATGTCCACAAATTTATATTCAGAAATAGCCTCTCACCAAAAAAAAAAAAAAAAAATGCCTAAAAGAACTATACGAAATGAACGTATCTTCATTTCTGGAGCAAAGAAAAAGCGAAAATACAAAAAGTTCAATTGTCTCATTGAACGAATGAAGATTGAAAAAAGTGCATTTTATTGTATATAATATGTGATTGAATAACATAGTGCTTTAGACCGTGTAGAGCTATTTCTACTACAATCGATTTTATAAAATGTATTATATTGCACAAGTATTTTGCTTTTTAACTTTGCTCTGTAATGGGCTTTTTCTGTTTGATTTCTGAATCATAAATAAATTTTATTTGTGTACTAAGACAGTTAATCAATAAATATGAAAATATCAATGCCTTAATATATTCAGCTTTTTTAAATGGAGAATTTAGGCAAAAATCCAAGTCATATCTAGTATTTTAGCATAATATTCTAATTTTATCTTTATATTTTTATGGCCTCCAGAGAATCTAAAGATTTCGTGAAAGATGATTTTTATGTTGTTTCTTAGAATGAAATTTCACGTACTATAAAATATATGTATTATAATATTTAAAGTATTAGTTAAAAATTAAAAATTAAATCAAATGCTATATTTATATAAATACTTTTCCCACTTTTATAGAATTAGCTAATCTAGTCTAAATTGAATCGACATTCTTCGCTAAATAAGTTTCATTTCAATCTATGTAAGTAAGATTCCACTCAGAGAACTATTGATTTTTTCGGTAAGAGCTTTCTTTAGATATACAATAGTTGCCACTTCAATATTTTTTCTAAAATAAAAAAAAAAATAATAAATTAAATTTATAAGGTGAACTATTTTCTTTTGGCAATACTTGCTTTAATAGATCTCATTTTTTATGATATATTTTTTACCATAAATTAAAAAGATAAAGCAATAAAAACGAACGGTATTTTTAAGCAATTGTTCATCTCTCTTAAGACTATATCAATGAAATCGTGTTAATAGCACATAACTAGGTCAAGTAGAATAGTTCCTATCACTAACGAAATACCGCAGCAAGTAAAATTTTTTTGTGTAGAACAATATTTAATATTATATTTAATATCAACTATAATTTTACTGTGTATTTGTTGTAAATTAATAAACGTGCATAAGAAAATTAATATTACGAATCTTTATAATAAATATTGTGAGGGAGTATTTTTAATTTTTTTTAATTGTATTTATAAAACTTAATAATTTGTAAGTGAAATGGAAAAGTTTTACATCGAAATTGTTGAGACAATGGTCACGCGAAATACAATCGATGAGTGTATCTGAGTACATTATTCAGTAGTAACAAGCTGTCTGAATCGACTACCTGTTACTACTATATAATGATAGGATCTTATCTACTAATGTTACGATCTCATAAGCTTTATCTACAAAAGTTCAAATTTGGACTTTGGGACTTATCTACCTTCTGACCTCGTGCAACAAATAATAGATATTTATCAAAAATTTATACGACTTAAGACTATATCATTAAAACATTTTTGTTGGAATAATTAATCCAATTGGCAATGGCCATCAAGATAAAAAAAAAAAAAATAATAATAATAAATCTATGCTAATGGATATTTAAAATTAGGGAAAGCTCTTACCTGTCTTCAATTTCTATTATTCTTATTCTGTTTATGACTTAACACGCGAGCATGAATGTTTAATTATTTTTTATCATTTCGTGAAAATGTCAGCTAGAGGTCTTGCAAAGTCATCGTTTTTTTGAATATATATTCGCATTTTACAATAAAAAAAGTTTATGACGTGAATTTTTTAAAGATTTTACGACGTACGACATATTTGGTTCACTAGAAAAATAGCTTTATATTAGTTTAAACATTAACAGTATTTTAAGTCAATTAAACTTTTATTTTTATATAAATATAAGTTATTTAATAAATAATAAATTATTTGTTAAATTTTTTATCAATTAAGGTAACTTTTTCTAGAAACCAAATATACGATAAGGACATTCTTCTTTCATAACTAAAACGTATTATTACTCATAAGAAAAATTAATAATATTCATACCATGTTCTTCAAAATGTTTTTCATAATCAGCTTCACTCCACTGTGTCTCATGAGTAGTTGTAGTATCATGTTGAGGAGATCTGGGTACTACACTTGCTGACCTTACTATTAGCGAAGAGCAACGAAGGGATAATTCTAGGGCATCCAGCCAGCACTTGCCTGCTGCTTGGGACGGAGCTCTAAATATAAGATAGGACGTTGGCAGTGGCTGGACAACAGCGCCTAAAATTTGATTTTGTAAAATTTTCTGTTAAATTAAAATATTGTTAATTCTGTAACTTACCAATGGCTTCTTTTTCTGGACCTCTAGGTGCCCAGATAGATTGTTCAAGCGGGTGAAAAAGTTTAAAACAAAAACCATCCTTTTTGCTAGGTCTCTCTATTACTTGGCAGGTGTTCAATAACACAGTACCGACCCAGTGGTTGCTCTTGAAAATGTTAAATTAAGTAAAATTAGTTTGAGAAATACAGTAAGTAAGCAGCAAGTTTAAATTATGTAAAATATTTACTTTTATTTTAGGGCTTTTGTAAAGAAGTAGCAGTCCAGGTTTTAGTATGCACCACAGCTTAGTCCAACTTTTGAGTGTTCCTCTAACTTTTAACCAATCACTCATAACAACTACTGTTGGATCTTTTAGTGAATTAAGTAGTTCGTCAGCCACCCTTTTCTTTTCCATCCTGTAATTCTTTCTCTGTGCTTTGTATGACTCCTTCCGTGTGAGTTTGCATCCTGCATCACCTAATTTCTCTGTTAAAACATCAACTTTTGGGCTATTTTCTCCTGTTGTTGATGAAACAGATCCGGTCAATCCTAGGACATTAAATTATTAAAATAATGAAAAGAAACATTTAAATCAAATAGTAATTATTTTTTATTTAATCTCACTTGGTCTTGCATTATTATTGCTTAAATTAGGTTCACTTTTAAACATACGAAATGGAGACATATTGGTTACTAAACATCTGTTGTGCTCTATTTCATACTGTTATCTTATCAGTAACATTTAAGAGGATTTGCGAATCACAAGTTGACAGTTAGATTATGACTGTGTAAATTTACCTGGGGAGAGAGGTGGACCTGGTGCATCAACCCAAGTAGTACTGTTTGTCACAAGTGATTCGGAGGAAGGTGGTTTTGCCAGAATCGGTGTGACTTGTGGTACTTGACTGCTTCCACGTCTTGAGCGTCTCTCTTCAGTAGCTAAGAGAATTAACATAAAAGTCACATAAAAGAGAGAAAGGCTATGCATAAATGAAAAGAAGCAAACCTACCGGAAACAGATCTGACGGTACCTGGTGGTGTCATAGTTTTGAGCACATCCCCGGCTATGTTTCCCACGGAGGTGGAATGAGACTCTGACTGTGTTCTGCGACTGTGATCTCCTCCAGGCACCATGATGGGTTGCGAATTCATAACTTGGCTCAAGGACAGCGAGTGCAGCTCAGCCAAGCCAGCCTAGCGAATCTCTGGGCTCTGCAAGGAGAGAAGCACATAAAGCAGACTCAGTCTCGGCTATCTAAACAGGTGTCATGCAGTCGGACGCGCGGCACATCTGGCAATCGTCTATCATACCGTCAATTAAAAGCTTTTTTCGAGCGAGCGCAAAAAGGAGAATAAAAAGGCTCCTAATGCAGCCTAATCATCGTGCTGCCGCTGCGTTTCTTTATCCAGCCTAGCGCGCGCGGCCCAATTGACGTCGCTCGCCGGCTTCGCGGCGGAAGACTCGGCGTGGCGTAATGTATGTTATTAGCGCGCTGGAGCGTCCGATGAATTAGCAGAAAAGGCAGGAAACATTATTGCGCTCGCGATCACGCAAAGCAGCCTGTCTATATCCGTAGCGACGATGATTTTTCCAGAGCCTCCGCGGCGTGAGGAAAAAAAAACATTAACGACCACTAAGCTCTCTCTCTCTCTGTCTTCGTCCGTCTCAGGGCATCGTCGACGCTGTACTGACCGAGTGCGCTCTATGCGTCTTTTCCACGCGAACGCGCACGCCCGGCTTCTGCTAGACGACGGCTCGAGAAAAATAGAACAAGATGTGGTGCATATCGCGGAGCTCTCTGTGTGCAGCGTATAGGTATATATGTATACACGAAAGCAGAGCAGCAGAGCTATTCTTCGTATTACGCGATATAGGCGTGACCCGCCCGCGCGCAATGTTTATCTGCCAGCTGAGCTGCTCTAATGAAGACTCGGACTATGCTGCGAGAGTGTCGCATGAGTGTGTGTATACACAAGTAACAACGTGTGCGCCACGCGCGCGCGACACCGACGACATGGACTAGCTATGTGTGGGTATATACCGCGAGAGAGAAAGAGAGTATAACGTGCGCCTCCGAGCCTTTTTCTTCCGCTCCTCTTTTTTTCTTCAGCTCTATCTTGACTTCCTATATAGCCTGCTCTTTCCGTCGGTCTCGAGCGGAAAGCTGCATAGCGCGCACAGAGCCGCGGTATAATCGAGTTTAGGCGCAAAAGCGGAGCAGCGGGCTGAATCTCCGCGCTTTGTTAAATAAAGAGAGTGGGAGAATCGCGTCGGGCGCTCTTAGACTTAATTACGTGATAGAATTACGCGTGTAAGTACACATTAGCCCGAGCGAGCGAGGAGATATAGGTATACAAAGTGAAAGAGCGAGAGAGAGAGGAAGCAGAAAAGTAGACACGTATGCGCGGCGGGCCATTAGCGCGCGCGCATATGGATTGAAGGCAAGTCGGCGGCTAGTCGCACGCGTTGCTCTTTAGATATTTATTTATATTGAATAGGATGGCCGAGCGGCGCAGGCCGCTGCTCCATTATGCATTAAGCGAGAGCCGCCGAGCGGCGCTTATACATACAAATACTTATATGCGTCTACGTCTCTCTCTCTCAGCGTGTATGTGCATACAAATAAAAAGGCGCACGCCGCCGCGGCGGCGGCGACGGCTCGTCAATTAGATCAATGATGTGTCAGGCCGCGCGCGCGCCTGCCGTTTTATATTGTTTAATTTTCAGCAGAGAGCGGGCATCGATTCGGAGCCGCGCGCGCGCTGCGGCCTTTTTTTTTACCTTCCCCCCGCGGCGCGCTCTCGTTCCTCTTTATTCTCCGTATTGCGAAAGGCGCGTTTAAAGGGAAAAAAGAAAGCAGCGCCGTGTTGTGTTGACATAATTTGCGGGACTGCAGTCGATGTGCGCGCGGCGCGTTTGTTATTGTAAACAATCGGGATTTAAATGCGCGTCGGCGCTGCGCGCTCCGGAACGTCGCAGCCTTGCTCCGAAAAAAAAGTGCTTTTCCGAAAATAAACAGCGAGCGCCGCGCGATACTCTCGGGGGGGCTGTATTAATTATAAGCAAACGATTGGCTTACGCTCTCTCAGCGAGTTCCTGCTCCGTGCTGCTCTAGGGTCCAGCTGAGAATCCCTCTCGGCTCGCCATGACTGCGCGCAGAGAGCTAGTCCGTCTAGGAGCTCGGCTCCAAAGACACTGATGCACTATTGGATATCATGTGGACGTAAAGACACAGAAAAAGCCAAGAACGCGGAATGCAAACACGCGCGCGCGTTCTGTCGTTTTTTTTTTTTTTATTTTGACAGCGCAGCTGCAGCCCGCTCTCCCCTACCCTACGTCCTACGGGGTGGGTATATACACTGACCGCCCGAGCGCTGCGCCGCGGAGAGAAAAGCAGTGCTGGCGGCGGCGGTGGCGGCGCACCAACACACATGCTATGATTATACAGCGAGCTGCGAGTATATAGTTGGCTATCTATATAGCCGGGGAATGCGCCGCAGAAGCTGCGCGCACGGGCCGAGATATATTGGGTCGATCAGCGAAAGATGGCGGCCGCAAGCTTGAATCGCCGTCGTCGCGTGCTAGCGCAGCAGCAGCCAAGCAGTGCGTAGTGCACGCGCAAGCGGCCGTCTCCAGCTTCTCTATAACTCGTACACAGTGCCGAGGATCCAGACGACCTTTTAACCTTTTCCTCAGTAAACAAAGGCCACAGTAGTGCGTCTAGTGTCTAGTATATAGAGACAGAGACTGAGAGAGCAGTAGCTAAAGTCGCTGCGAGTATATACGACCTTCGCAGGTGCAGCCGCGCGGCGTATATTCACCCTGGCGGCTCTTTGGGCGGGGGCGGCTAGGCTAGTGTGCCCAGAGAATGAGAGAAGCTTGGGGGAGCCGGTCAAAGCGCTGTCGCCATGAGAGCGGCATCGGGAAGCAGAAGCAGAAGCAGCAGCAGCAGCAGGAGCAGGAGCAACGTCAGCAGGGGACCCCGGCGGCCTGACGAGCTGGGTAGGCGCACTAGTGCTCTGCTTACGGGGAGGAGGAGCATCAGCGGCTCTCGGACGCTGTCGTCATCGCTATAAGACGGCCCCCCAGCGCCGGATCGTACCTGACATCATCGCGCCGCGGCCTGTCCTCGGCGGCACTCTAGGGGCGCTCTCTCGTAACTCGCACCCACACAAGCGCCGACAGACACACATACACGTATACACGCGGCTACTTAAACACGAGCGGAGAAACAGACAGTCAGAGAGCGGTAGCAGCTCTCTCTCTCTTTCTTAAAGTTGGCCTCTCTCTCTCTACTCACGGAAAGTGCGGCGACGATTTACATGCCAGCGTCTCCCTCCCGGCCGAGAGCGTTTGTTTATAAAAGCGGCAGCATGCTTGTGTAACGACGACGACGACGACGACGACGTCGACGACGAAGATAGAGTCAGCGAGACCGAGACGGAGAGAGAGAGAGAGAGAGAGAGAAAGTCGGAACCGAGTGCCAGCAGTCAGTGTGTATCAAGCGCGCAAGTAGTGCTGCAGTCTATAGACCGAGGGAAACGACACGCGCATAGTGGTGTGCTGCTGGCAGCGGCGGCGGCAGCTACGACGACGACACGGACACTTTTTCTGCTAGACTTTCTATATTATCACGAATGCTGCTGCTGCTGCTACTCAGAGACGAGGGCTAAGTGCGCGAGCAGCCGGACTTTTTTTTAAAAGGGAGCCCGGTGTCACGCGCGACTCAACACACTGCTAGAAAATGCTGAAGCAATTGCAGATGGGGATGAGAGCTTTTCTCTTTATGGCCTCCCGCGTGTGGACCTGCGTCTGTTTTCTTCTCAAGAAGCAGGTTAGAGCCGTAAGTAGGTGCCCAGCACCTCATCATCATTAGCTTAGCGAGCATTGCTCATATCCAATGCTGCTCGCTACTGCTACTGCTCGCACCTAGCTTCCAGTAATTCCAATCACTCTTTCTATTTGTCTTTCAGATTTCGCAGATGCAGCCAGTCAAATATGAGATCTTTCCCCTGTCACCGCTGTCTAGGCACAGGCTTAGTAAGTACTACTCGATACTCATTCACTTCCGTCGTCTGTACTTTGCTCTTCTCCAGTCTCATGGAGCACTGCTACTTTCACCAGGAAAGCATGGGCTCTTTCCAGTCTACTGCTATTCAAATATATACTCATTACAACCAATGTGCTGGTTTTCATTAATAAATACTCTTCATTCTCAAAACATTGAATTATTCAGTTCTTTTGGATTTACTCCAAAAAGTTGAGACATTAATAAGTAAACTTGAAATCTAAAGTAATCTGTATTTTTGTCTGGCAAAAAGGTGTGTCTCTTATTTAACACTTGTTTTTTTCCAATTTTTGCAGGTATTGTAAAAAGAAAAGTACTCGTGCTCGATTTGGACGAGACACTTATTCATTCGCATCATGATGGAGTGGCAAGAACAACAGTCAGGCCTGGTACGCCGCCTGATTTTATTCTTAAAGTGACGATAGACCGGCATCCGGTTAGATTTTTTGTTCATAAAAGACCCCATGTGGACTTCTTTTTGGATATTGTTAGTCAGTGGTAAGAATCAGAGATTTTTCATTTTTACTAATTTACAAATTTGAATATAATTAATAATTGAAATTAATGTTATAAAGGTATGAACTGGTGGTGTTTACTGCATCAATGGAAATTTATGGTGCTGCTGTTGCTGACAAATTGGATAACAATAGAGGGATATTAAGACGCAGATATTACAGGCAACACTGTACGCCTGAAATGGGTTCCTATACTAAGGATTTGGCTGCCATTTGTTCAGACTTAGCATCAGTCTTTATACTTGACAACAGTCCTGGTGCTTACAGAGCTTATCCTCGTATGTAAATTATTTCAATACTCAAATCTTAACGTCTTTTGATAAGACATTCTGTTATTAACGAGATTTTAATTTTCCTAATAGATAATGCAATACCTATCAAATCTTGGTTCAGTGATGCAGGAGATACTGCACTTCTTAGCTTACTTCCAGTGTTGGATGCTCTTCGGTTTACACAGGATGTACGCTCAGTCCTATCGAGGAATCTTCACTTGCATCACACTTGGTAGCATAATCCTAGTGCATCATTCTAAAGAATGAAGGAGGAGCAAAGCGCTAACGCAGTCTATCCTGTTTGGGCCGAGAAAACTTTATCGGCATGCGTGAATCACAGGGTCATTTGATGATACCATCTAATTAACAATGGATGGGTTTGATCTTTGACAGCCATGCCAATACACAACATTAAAAGAGCAGGATTCTTTGATCAACAAATGCGCCTCAGCACAAAACATCCTAGAAATGATTTTTTCTCTCTCAACTCCCTTTTCCGTCACGATACAACGTTGTTCAATAGAACAAATTAATTCTGCGCTCAATCATGCATCAGCCAAAGATCCGAGTTTTTTCCCCTTTTATAAACCATAAAGCTTCATTTATTTCAATCGTGACTTGCCAAATGTATATTTTTGTGTATGTTTTTTTGATCCCAAGTATGATTTTCGTTTGTCTCTTCTTTTTTTTACTAGATAGAATATTGTAGGAAGCACACAAGAGAGAGACTGTAATCTCCAAGTACAATGCTTTTATTACGATTGTACATTGTTTGATCTAGGATGGCTAAATAAGTTGCTGTAACTCACTGTATCAGTGAGGCAGCTATTTTGATTATATTGTAATCTAAAAAAATATTGATAAATCTAATAAAAGTAACGATTCAATCTAAACTAAAATTGAATTCGAATAAATATTGATTATGAATATAATTGGTTAAAACCTTGCTCATGTGGTGTGAACACATGTATACTACTATACTCCAATATTATAATAGCAATTATTGCATGGTGTGTAAATACCGGAATGTAAACTGTAGAGGATGAATGATTTATTGGGTCATCATTGACTAATTTCATGAATAATTGAAACTGTTATGATTGGAAAGTATAACGTGTATGTATGTGAATATATTTACATAAGCGCATATTTTGCGCGTTAATATACGAGAATAGTGAGATCAGAGAAAGAATATTTAATCCGAAATTTATTTCCGTTGCAAGCTGCTCAGCGTGTTGTTTGTACAAAAAAAATGTCTTCAAAATTATGTATAATTAAAAATTAAATCAATTTAAAATTCAGGTATAAAAATTTTGTTTACCAATATCTATACTTTATCAAGATATATCTTTATCAGATCTTTATTTCTTCAGTATTGATTTACATGAGACAAAGATATAAAAAAAAAGTCAAGTGTAATCTTTCCAAAGATAAAAGAAATATTTTGATACAAATATGTACAAAAGAAAATTAATTTTATCATGGCTATGAGTTATTATGACATCAAGTTAACTTGTATAAAATACAATATGTACCCACTTTATATTGTATTGTTCATTTAGAATAAAAGAGAGCAAAAGTTTTATTTTTTTATTTTTTTTTATTCCAATTTACCTTGCTCAAAAAACACGAAGCATTGGAATATGTTTTCCACATATCAAGTGGATATGCAGAATACGAAATAAAAAAAAACATTGCCCAACATTTTAATTGTTATCCATTTTTCTCATATACACATTTTCAACGCACCCATTACACACATATAAAACATTTCAAAACTAGAAAACAAGTCACTCCTGTACCCTCTCTTGTATCATACAAACTTGTGTTACTCTGGCAATAGCAATTATCAAATAATGTAAATGCTAAACGTGAAGATTTGTCCAAATTTATATATATCTTAAAAAATTCATTCTTTGGGAGGATCTTCTCGAATCATTTCTAAAGAACTGTCAGAGTTATTAGTACTACTACCACTTCCAGCGTCATCTTCTCGTTCTGCAGTTTTTTCTTGGCCCTGACTCGATGCTTCTAACTGCCATGAAGGAATGGAAGCTGGTGCACTTGGAAATTGTTTCCTATGACAAAGTTTGTTAGAAAAATGCAATTATAGTGGAATTTACAAGAATATTAACATATAAAGTTGTTAAATCTTACCTGGACAGTAGAAGAGATTTTAAACTAGCTAAATCTTGCTTCAACTCTTGAACAAGCTGTGGTACTGATGGATCAACCATTTGGTTCTGTGTCAATTGTTGAACATCGCTTTTGACTTGGTTTATAGAATCCTTTACTTGCTGGATATTTTTATCCAGTTCTTTAACTGGATCTTTTGGTGGGTCCTTCTTTTTGGATCCAAAAAGCAGTGGACTTATGACTCTCTGTAAAAAAGCAAATTCTCATTTAATAAATGGCATAGTTCTGAAAGAAGAAGCCAGGATAAAAATGTACTTTGTAAAACCAATAAACACAATAACAGCTGGCAGCAAACAAAACTACTCCATTGAGTATCTCCTTAATTTTATAAAACATAGACGGCTGTAGTGGATATTGCGAATAAATCTGTCCCGGCGGAATCTGTACAACGCTGTAGTCATTCTGACTGGGTACAACGGCAGCCACTGCAGCAAGTCCAGCAGCTGCAAGCTCGCACGCTCTTTGGATTTCCTTGTCCGTCAGTCCCTTGCGCCTGAGAAACTCTTGCTTCTGGTTGCTGGGACTAGCGGAGACCTTTGGATTTTGCAGGAACTTGACAGCTGTGTTCACCTAGATCCAAAAAATAAATATCTGATGATAAAAGTGCCTAAAGGAACATGCTAGAAAACGTTTAACTAATACAGCGCCTTATCGCAGTAAAAAGCGCACTGCAGCCGGCGATAGAAAACGTCTCAAGGACGATTCTCGAGTGCGAGAGAGAGAGAAAAAGTAAAAGAATGAAACCTGCTGCTAACGACACACTTACGAGATTTTCTCGCAACGGTACATGACCGCTGGCCGTGGTTTGCTCGTCCATCGCCTCCTCACTGCAGCCTCGCTCTCCTCTCTCTTCTCTCAGTCCTAATCCGCGACGAGGATGATGATGCTGCCGCTGCTCGACGTCCCGGAGAGGGGTTAGCTGCTGGTCGAGCAAAAAAGCCGCATGATTATGCAACGCCTATCGATGACAGTTCAATGTGCAAATTTGAAATGTGCAAATCAGCGGGCGGTCAGCCTCGCGTGATACAAAACACAGAGCGAGCAGCGGCGCAGGGGCAGCGCAGCAAGCGAGAGCCGACGAGCCTGCACACACGCGCGCGCGCGCGCTCGAGCAAAAGGAAGACGAGAAGAGTCGAGGACGACGAGTGTATACGTGTATTTTCCTACACGCTAGCACATTAGCTACCTTCCCGGCGGACCTACAAAAGTGCAGCGCAATCTCTCAGCTGCGATAGCGTGCCCCGCTCTCCGGCCGCATTACCACTCTGCGAATAAAATGTAATTATATATATGCGCTCTGGGTGCGCTGTCGGCGCAGGGAGCTCACTTGCCGATCGACGATGCACGTAGAGATTTTTAAATACCCGCGCGTCAATTTCAAATGTATCCGGACGCGAACGCGCGAGGATATAGGCTACTGTGTGAAAAAAAACAAAGTATTACAGTGCACTGCGGTAAGCGGCTATTTATAATGAGCTCGATAAAAGTAACGGCAGGCATCGATCGCAAATGGAGGAAAAAAAAGTCGCGCATCGTAAAACCGCAGCCGCCGTTCCATCGTAAACACAAATCTACACGCACACATACAGGGAGCGCTGCACCAGATATCCAAGAGAGAGAGAGAGCAAAACTAGCGAGCGTGCGCACACATAGCGGTAGTACGCCCTACTCGACTGATACACGCGCGTGTGAGAACCCAGCAGAGAGCGAAGCTCACACGTACACAACAATACAAAAAGAGAGAGAGAGAGGGAGAGGAGCGGCGAGAGGTGAGTATATACGGGGCGGCGGCGGCGATAGTAGTACATGTACGGCCGCGTACGCGTATGTACGCGCGCTCTTCCTCCAGCACACGCATCCTCTCAAGACGATTACACATCGCAGTTGCTCGTCTCAGTCTCGGCTGCTGACTCCTCTCTGAGAAAGCGATTGTCGCAAGGTACACACAGCTCGATATCGACGTCACGATTAATCATCCGAGTAGCGCGCGCCCGAGCGGCCAGTTATACAGCGGGCCAGTTGCCAGCTAAGCCAAGAGTCGCATACTGCTTAATTCTGCAAAACGAATAATAATCGGCTGACAGAGAGACGGAACCGGTGATTCCTATAAGCCTCCGAGTTGTTGTATGTATATATACCTGCTGTGTGCTGTTGCGCTCTCCGTGCGTGCGTGTCGCGCTCGCGCGCGCGTTTGTGTTTGTGCGTGTCCGGTAGCCGCCGCGACACCGCCTTTTACCATTATTCATACCAGGCTCTCTCTCGTACACGCCCTTGGCTTGCCCAGTTTACTCGCATAGGCGCGCGCGCCCGCCTATCAGCCGGAGCTCTTCCGCAACCGAGAGCTGCAACGATAACCCGGACTTTCGCGATTTCGGATAAACACACCTGCTCGCGCGCCCGCGCGCGCTGGCTTACTTTCCCGGCCTATCGCTTCTTCAAGTTTCCTCTTTTAGTTTCTTTTCTGTGGCAACTTCCTTGATAAAGGCTTCCTCTTTACTGCTTGTCAGTTTTGACAACGAGGTTCGTTACAAAATCTTGCTATTCTTGAGTCTTAAAGTATATGCGTGTGGGGCAGCCAAGCCAGCCTAGTATGCCTGCTCTCCTGTGGAGAGATTTCCCACGCTGACAAGATGCTTACTGTATCCTGTGCAAGTTCATATCCTGTCTTGTCCGCCGTTCCCAGTGCCTTCTGCAAAGCGGCATTATTTCTTATACAGAGTTTCCTTCTTTTCCTATTTCTCTTACCATAGCCAGAAGCAATAATTTTATTCTCTCTGCCCAATTGTAGGACACCGTTAAAGATGTCCAAGAAACCAGAAGCCGCTCAGGCGCTGCACAAAGTTATTATGGTCGGGAGTGGAGGTGTTGGAAAGTCAGCCTTAACGCTGCAGTTTATGTATGATGAGGTTTGTTAATCAACTTTCTATATTGAGTTAATTGAGATTAGTAGAAGCTTGAGTGATGTGAGATAACAGTTTATCTTTCTCTAGTTTGTAGTTGACTATGAACCCACTAAGGCTGACTCATACAGGAAAAAAGTTGTCCTTGATGGAGAGGAAGTGCAGATAGATATATTGGATACTGCAGGTCAAGAAGATTATGCAGCGATTAGGGATAACTATTTTAGAAGTGGGGAAGGCTTTCTTTGTGTCTTTTCCATAACAGAAGATGATAGTTTTCAAGCTACACAAGAATTTAGGTGAATGTCTTTTTTATTTTTTAATAAATCCAAGTAAATCCTACTACAATAGTTTTGGGTTTTCTCTAATTAATTCAAATTAATACAGAGGGGAATGTCTGCATGTGGGTGTATCCTTTCTATTATGGTATCTTATTGTCACAATTTGAAAGAATATAAAAGTCTTCATTAGCATAATTCTTTTTTAAATCTATAAATAGCAAACAAAACTGAAATCTAATCTAATGAATAAAAAATGAAAGTTTTTGATGCTTCTATTATAATATACCCATAAAAGTACTGACTGATTTGCTTTTTCTGTGGAAAAACTTAATTTTGTCAAGCTATTCTACTGATTTAGATGAAGATTAGCAAATATTTACATATGCATAACAATGAGAAAGAGATAAAATTTAGTCAGACATTAAAACATACAAAAAAACCTGTTTTTTTTTATTGATGATTTTCAATTTTATTTATTTAAAAATATTTTTTATTTATAAAATAATTATAAACAAATATTTTTATAATTTATAAATTAAAATATGACTGAAAATATTATTGTAATAAAAAATGAATTAAAATGAAATATAATGTTTTCTACTGTAAATTTTATTTATCTATTTGTATTAGTTTAAAAATAATAATTACTAAATTATTATTAATTAATTTTTTTCAATGTGCAGAGAACAAATTTTAAGAGTGAAAAATGATGAGAACATTCCTTTCTTATTGGTGGGAAACAAAAGTGATCTCCAAGAAAAAAGAAAAGTTAGTTTAGCAGAAGCACAAAGCAGATCACAACAATGGGGTGTTCCTTATGTAGAAACAAGCGCTAAAACTAGAGAAAATGTTGATAAGGTACGTAGTGCATTAAAATAGACGTTTTATGTATGTTATCATCCAAGATGTTTGCTTGATTGTCGCACGTTTTTTTACAATGGCTGAAAATTTGCACTTGTAGAACCTCTGTTCTATCATTAACGTTTGATTTTATTTTATATAAGCACAAAATTTTGTTATCTACGCCATCTTTTTTATAGTACAAACACAATTTTATTATTCATATTTTTTTTTTTTTTTCAAATCGTGCATAAAATTTTAAATGTTTTGTCTGTGCTATTTTTTCATAGCATCTTGATTTAATGCTTGAAAAGCAACACTTGCACATTTTCAGGTGTTTTTCGACTTGATGCGCGAAATTCGGTCGCGCAAGATTGAAGATAAGTCAACAAATAACGGCCGAAAGGACAAAGCGAAGAGGAAGAAAAAGAAGTGTATTATTTTATAGGTTGGCTATTTTGCACTTTTGTTACATAAAATACAAACACGATTTTTGCATTCACACTACACTGCTTTTCCATCGCTAAAATTAGCATGCTTTCGTTATCAAAACAAATGCTATGTATAAGAATGATAAGGCTTATTTTTTTTAGAAGTTAATATTCATTTTATTTAGCGCGCTTATATTTGTCAAAAAATATTCTAGTTTTTAAATCCAGTTACTATTTTAGAAATGTAGTAATGAAAACCATTTATAAGTTTTAGTAAACAGTGCTTAGTTTTTTTATGAAATTAAAAAATTAGTGATATGTCCTTAAATGTGTGCAAAAGTATTCTAGAAAATTAAATATTGAAATAAAATCTTTTACTATTTTCAATTTAAAATTTTGTTCTCTCTCTTTCAAAAAAAAAGAAATTGGCAAATTGAAAATTTTTATTAATATGTACAGGTGTTTTTCGACCTTATGCGCGCCATCGCAGCACGCAAAGCTCAGGAAAATCAAGGAGAGGCAGGGGAGCGCAAGAAAAAGGCAAGCTGTTGCACCGTTCTTTAACGAAAATGCAGTTCGACTTGGTGGCCAACAAAGCGCGTGCCCGTGTAGTGGCACAAATTCATCTTAATCGACGGGACCGTCTCATTCGACGCACGATTCGACATTCAAGTATCATTTCATCAACGGCAGCTCTTTCTCACTGCTCTATCGACAAAATTTCCTCGTCCATATATTTTCTCATTCATTGCGCCTACAATCATTTTTCACCAATCGCACACACAGACAAGTGAAATCATGAGAAAGTCTCTGGAATTCGGTCAAAAACTGCTTTTGATAACTTTTTTACGTGCGTTTTATCGTTTTAAAAATACACAATAAATTCTTTTTTGAACCTCGCGAGTCGTCACACTCTTATGTTATAAACATCTTGTATTGTCAAACTGTTAAGTTCGTTATATTTGTCAGTAATCAAAATTATTTATTACTTGTAGAAGACATTTACTATAGAAGGAACAACACAACATATTATTACAAATAATTTTTTATAAGACTATCATCTTCTCTAATTTTATCTATATTTTATTTAATTTTTACCTCATTTTGTTACTTGTAAAATACCTATGCTTACTTGTTATTAAGATAAATGTTTAAGTTAATTTAAGTTAATAAAGTAATTAGATTTCAAAGTAAACTTTATTTTATTATTTTGTTTGAATAAATTTCACCTGTCTGTGTAATTAAATAAGAATAATTATTTTAACAGCATAAACAGGTTTAAAACACAAATTTAAATTCACAAGTATTAACAGTAATTATCTCTATTGTTCACGAGTTCCTAGTTATACAAAAGAAAAAGGCATGAGATCTGTTTGCAAGATTAATAGATAAGCGCCAAATTTTTTATACGTATATATGTACGTAAATAACATTTACAAGAATTTTTTCAATGAATTTTAAAATTAGATTTTTTCTTGTTATATCCATTCCTACTTAAAATACGATGAAAAATTATTGATAAAAATGAAAAATAAAAAAAAAATTAATTTTCACAAAGTTGGACATGTGAGTCAAAATATATGCATAAAAGGATTTACAGACTGAAAATTAAAGATTGTCTTATATACTTGAAAATAAAATTAAGCAGATGTGCCTCTGTGAGGCAATATAAAATCATTGTAATGTTTTATTAATTAGTGTTTTGATTAATTATTAATAATTAATTAGTGGTGTGGTTAATTGCTATTGAACTATAATTATTAAAAGAGAATATTCGAGTTGATGTTTTTAAAGGTGCAGAGCTATGTTGTAATAGCTAAATCACCAAACGCATAGAACAGATCTCGCCATACAATTGAGTTTTATATTTTTGTAATCTTGCAGATTGTGCCTTTTTACATATTTTATGAATTGAATGTAAATCATAATAGACTCTTCTCATGTTGATTTTTCGTGAGTGTAATCAAATTCATCAAAAATAGCAGCTTTTTCAAGTACATCACTTAGTACTAAAATTACGTAAATAAGTAGTTTATTTATAAAAAAATTTACTTACTATAAAAAAAGTTTGTATAAAACTTCTTCAATATATAAGGTGTAAAAAATGTTTTATACTGCTGATCGCTTTGGAATGCATTATTTTATTAGCTCGATGTTAATTCACAACTACCCTATACAATATTTAGTAAAATAAATAATATTATACAAAACTATTTACTCTTATTATTTATGACACAAAAGTAACCGACAAGTACCGTTCTCCAATGTATTATGTACATGAAATTACATAATTGATCACAGAAACAAAGCATAACAAAATTCGTGTATAAATCTCTGTAAGTCTTTCTCATTTCTATTTTCATAAGCTTGGTACCTGTTAGTATACACACTCGACACTTGCACTGTGCGCTTGTCGCATATTAAAATATGAACCACACTCTCGAGACTCGAGAATGTAACAATCTCAAATGTATTCACACATGTGTCCGCAACCAGTCGGACATTGCTTATTGCTGTTGAACCACTCGCTCATGTGATTCACATGTCCACCGTGCGTACATCCCTGGCACCAGGCATAAATTCCTCGAACGACCTTTTTCATAAAGAAATTATTGATAAAATAATAGATTTTTTCAAAAGATCATCTTTAGCAGAGGCTTGCTTACCTGATGACAAATTGAACAAAGCGCGTGTTTTGAAGAATGACATCGGTCACACAACCAAGCTGACCTTTGAAGTGGTTTCGTACATGACGTGCAACATGCATGAATTGTCGTAGATTGTTGATTCAATTGAGAGACGGATGGAATCCACGCCAACTGTATTATCTATGATATTTAAAAAATCGAGTGATAAGAAAAATGTCATTGGCTGAGTTTAAAATATTAGAGTCTGGGAAAGTACGTGTTTAAGTTCCTTGAATGAATTATTAATAGAATTATGACTCATTGAACTAAAATGTCATTTTCATTACAATAATAAAGAGCATTTATAGCATTTATAGCTATTACAGAAATATTACGTCAATACCAAGAGAGTTAGAAATAACCTTGAAACCTTCAATAGTTGCTTTCTATTATTTCTTATATAACCGGTAGAAACTCGGTCACGTCTTTCGCAATATAAATTACGCTTACCCTTGTAGCCACCTCCCACAATTTAAACCTTCCAAGCATATCTAAGTACTCCAGTAGCCAATGTTCTTGAAGAGCCATTTCGATATTGAGGTCTTTACGTCTATCCCCGAGCGCCACAAGTACACAGGCCGCCGTTTGAATGTCCTTAATATTCGCGTGATGCCTCAGGGCATCCTCGACAAGGCTGGTCGGATCCCAGAAAGTCGGTTTTGGCACCGCGGTGACAATAAGCTGACAAGGTTGATCCTCGACGACGATCGAAACCCTATCGTCGTTTATGTCTGGCGAATGATTGGGAAATTGCTCCGGAGGCGGTGATCGATTCTGAATTTCATGTCGGAGTGGAAATGCTTCCTTTGGCAGGGACCAATCGTTGTCATTGCCGATCATATTTTCCATGTAACCACTATTGTATTCGATAGTCATCGGTTCCAGTTCGCCCTCACCAAAAGAGAAGTCGCCTTTTGGCTGGCGTTTGTACCCTGGTAACGATCTTCTATAACTAGATAAGAAGGGACCGCCGAAGTTTTGATTTTCAGGAGGTTCATCGGTTTCAGTCTCATCATCTCCGCCACTAACAATGCCAGGCGCTGCTTCGCCTTGAAGCGACTTTACATCATTTTCAAAACCTGAGTTAAATTATGAATTTGAGTTATAAAATAAATCAAAGAATAGCATGTATAATAGGAATGTGTTATAAAAGAGCTATACCCGCTGACTGGTCGTTGCTATTGCCTATGTGTGGCAAATTTAATGTATTAACTACATCTTGCTCAGATACTGGACGTCTTGGTGCGTTATTATTATTACCTAAAGGATTCTCAAAGCAAGTTTTAATTATACTCCATATTGTACTAACCTATAAATTCAATTTAACTTTAATTTTTAAGTGTCAAAAACATATAATAAATTTCTCTTTAGTTCAATTTACTACTTACGTCGTTTCTACCAGCATTGCTGGCGACAATAGAATTATGATCACAAATTTCATTCAGTCTACCATTTAATAAATAATTTTCTGCACATATTTTAAACCACTTAGGTTCTTTACTATTATTTGGATTTAATGTAAATCTATGCATCCAACTTGTAGCTTGACAAAACGTGTCATTACTCACTGGTGTTTTTCTGAAAATCGTTTTCAAATTGAAGTATATCAACATTATATAAAAGTGTTAAAGAAAACATACCTCATTATTCGACTAGTAATTTGCTCCACACTTGTTGGAGTAGTAACAGCAGCTTTACAAGCATAAGCTATATCTCCTTTTGTATTTAATGCAATACCCTGTGGATTTGCTTTATTTGCAGGTCTTGTAGCATCTTGGAAAACGTGATGATACAAAGTACAGTCCTAAATTAAGCAAAATTGATTTAAAATAATTGTATTCGTAAACCAAAAAAAGAGAATCTGTGTGACTTACTCTACTAGTGGATAAAAATGATTGGGGATCTCCTCTCCAAGCAATTCCAGTTGGAACATCTTTGTGCTCATTAAAACTAGCAAATGGAATGTATGGTCTTCTAATATCCCACACATTAATACTGCAGTCAACTACAAGAGCACAACTTCCTATGTGATATTTTCTTTGTGGTCTCCATTTTATTCTACCAACTGATGCTATTGTATTTATTGTATAATCACAACTTGGTTTGGCAGTTAAGTCCCATACTTTAATAGTTTTATCCCTTGAAGCTGTTGCAAGCCATGTCATTTCTGGATGCCAATCACAAGCAAAAATAGGTCCACTGTGCGCAGTGAAATGCTGGAAATACCGCTCAGGTCGACGTAAATCCCATAACTGAACATGGCCATTTTCTGAAACTGCTGCAAATGTATGTGCTTGATGTGGTGAAAACTGGACATCTCTTACTGATTCTGTGTTACTGAAATAGGAAAAATAATAGGGTAAAATATGGAAATATCAATTATAAAATCCACTATAGAGAAAAATACCTATAAAAAGTCCTTGTGGCTTCTCTTGTCCGTAGATCAAAACATTTCATAGTACCATCTTGTGAACCTGAAATCAACCACATGGGCTCTGACATGTGAAAACTAACTTTATTTACAGTTCTTTTGTGGTCAACAAACACATGTTCTTGTTTAGATCTTGACGGTCGATTTAAATTCCACACCACCACTGCACCATTTGTGGCTGCAGTAGCCAAAATATGGTCTGAAGCAAAAATGACATGTATTAATATATGATAAACTCCATAATAATATAATAATAATCCTAAAAAATAAAAATATTTTTACTTATTTACCTTCAATCAAGTTCCAAGCTACATCATTACAGGAAAAGTTCAAATTCAAGTTCTTGCCCACTCGCAAATTGCAAACTTCTTCGAACTTGTCCGGCAGCAGTGTGAAGATTTTAAAGACTAAAAAAAAAGCAAAAATACCAGTGACATTACACAACAAATCATCTATTTATAAAAAGCCAAATCACTAACCATTTCGTCCTGCAATGACCACCTGAGAGTTATCCTTGTTGAGGGCCAGCGCATTGGCCGGGCCCTCCTGGGTGACGCACGATGTCTTCGAGGTCATGATAACATTTTTTCCATCCAAAAAGCCAGCTTTTTATCAATCTTAATATTTCAAAAGCCTTATGTTTGTACAAAGCCCACGATTCAGGTTATGTTTACATTGATCAACACAGCAGCTGCAGCGCGTAGCACGAGCCCAAAGATAAAGCTTCAGAGTCTCCTGCTCCGAGAGCGCAAGGGATCCTCGAAAAGCGAAAGCCGCCCGCCGCAGACGAGCCGAACTCGAGTCCTGACAATCATAGCCGGAATCCACATCAACAATATATTAAAGAGCACACGCGATTGTTGAGAAGAGGAGAAAAAAAACAACAAAATGCAGACGACGCTCGGTGTGCGCGCCTCCCCGTTCCCGTATATCGGGCGCTGCTGAGCGCGGTACTGGGTACCGTCGTCATTTCCGTCAATTTCCGCGCCGAGTTTCGTCTGTGTGTTATGCAATCGTTGGTGGTGGTGTTCTTGTAATGTGAATTCGGCACATCCCCCTTTCGACGAGCAAATTATTATCGAAATGGCTGCGAGCAGGATGAACATTGTCGTAAGATTATTAATTATAAGGGAGTGCCTTTTTCTGTAGTGCCGTTGACTTTTCTGAAAATTATAGCTTCCTGTTGGCTCTGCATTGATTTACGCGACTAAAATTAAAGTTCAAGACCTAACCTTATTTCCACTGTCAGCGTTTGTCGATTTGCTACTTTTGATTTTTTTTTTTTTAAGAATCGTCAAAATGTTTAGTAGACATCTACTGTTAACGGGTTTCTTTTATTTTTCTGTTGCTTCTTTGAATCTACTTTGTTTACAAAATTTCGAAATATCGAATTTTCCTTATATAATTGAAAATGGCGTTTATGAACCATTGGTATGAAATTTTGACTTTCAGCAATAATTATGAGATTTTATGTTTTAGGCGAGGTCGTTCTCATCTTCCTCGGCGGCCCAACAGATGGTCAAGGTAATGTAGCTTCAAATTATTTGTTTCTATAATTCTTCTGGTTAATATACTGTAATAATAATGAAAATTGTTCTGCAGCCACCACTTCAGGTTTTTGGCTTGGAAGGTCGTTATGCCACAGCTTTGTATTCTGCTGCCAGTAAACAAAAGTCCTTGGACACCGTCGAGAAGGACTTGATTAAATTTCAAGTAAGTGGAAAAGAAGTTTATTTACAGTATCATATAATTAGTTTATAATTTCATTGTTCACCAGAATTTTATATTAAAATATTCTATAGGGTTTTCTGAAAACTGATACCAAACTTGCTGAATTCATCAAGGACCCTTCCATCAAGCGCAGACTAAAGGCTGAGGCTTTTAAACAGGTCGGTGCAAAGTTCAACCCTGCCACAGCAAATCTTTTGACTCTTCTTGCAGAAAATGGAAGATTATCAAAGTTGAATGCAATTATCAATGCATTCAAACTTATTATGGCAGCCGAAAGGGGAGAAGTTGTATGTGAAGTAATTACTGCTAAACCGCTTGATGCGGACAGCAAAGGAAAATTGGAAGCTGCTCTCAAGTCAGCTTTGAAGAAAGGTCAATCCATTCAAATCACAACCAAAGTTGATCCATCTATTATTGGGGGTATGGTTGTATCGATTGGTGATAAATATGTAGATATGAGTGTTGCCAGCAAAATCAAGAAATACACAGATGTTATTACCAGTGCTGTTTAAAATTTTACTTTTAATTTATATGGTAATAGTTGAATGTCATCGCGATGTAAGGAAATTTAAATAAATAGGTATTAAAGAAAACATTTAGTCTTTTATTAACAATAAATCATTTATTATGCTAAATTTCATGACCATGTATATATCAAGTTCAACTAATATCTATTAAGCGCAGCTCATATTACTCTTAAAAATAAATGTAATTGTTATAAATCTATAAATTACTTAATTCAAAAAATCAGTGGTTTAAAACAACACCAGTGATGGTATAACTAAATACACAAATAAATCAATGCTAGAAAAAAAATTTTCTTTTGTTCTTACGAAATGAAATCGGTATAGAATTAAAAAAGATCAACAGTGTTGTTATGCAACTAAGAAAAAAATCTGAGAAATTGAGACTAGAATTTTAAGTATAGAAACATTCCTCTGGCATGTGACAAGTTGTTCTCAAGAAAATGAGAATTCGTTCTACGCATATATGTACATTAATAGTTTCATTGTTTCACAATTCAATTTTTGTGAAAAAATGATTTTTACTAAAACAATTTAGTGTAAAGATTTTAAATAAGCTGCGTCAAATAAATCGAGTTCATTTGCTAAATAATTTGCCTTATTTCTAAGAACTTTGGCATTTGTAGCTGCCTCTTCCAAAGTACGAAGTGTTGTGGCAATCGTTTTTAATTCACTATCCATTTCAGACGTAGTTTCGTCTACCAAGTGACATAATCGTGCAAATGTGCTTGACAGTTCCCTAAAAGTATAATAAGTAAAATTAATTAATAAGTTTTAAATTAATAAATCGCTTATTATTAAAATTTTATAATAACTTACTGCTGAACTTGGTGACTACAATTTGCTGATGTGAGATCAACAATAAGTTTCAGTTTCTTTGTAGCATGTGATACATATTGCCTCTTGAATTCGCGTTCTTTCGCTTTGTTTGTCCACGTCAAACGTTCATACAAATAAAGAGCACCGTAAATAGCTCCTGTTACAGCTATAAGCCTCCATCCAACAGTTTTCAACATCTATATTGAAAAAAAAAAGTTGCATTGCTATTCAATGTTGAAAAAGAAATGAATATATATTTTAAATGAAACTTAAACTTACAAATCCCGCGACTATAAGTCCTCCCATTGTGCCTTGCGAAGTTATTGATGCAATTGCTACTCTAGTAGCTAATGACCAATCGTCAGGCCTCGGTGCAAAACAATTCGTAGTAGAAACAAATTTGGAAGAATCTATACTATCTGCAGGAGAAATGAGAGACTGAGGAATCTAAAAAATAAAAACCAAATAAATGCAAAATTTTTGCTAACAAGAAAAATAATTTAAATAAGTTTCTTAAACCAACCTCTTGAGGTAAATTCGTAATAGCCAGCTTTTGACTTTGCCTGCCAGCGAATCTGTTAATAAGAGCCGTGATTCCCCATGAGAAACGGAACTCTAAATCTTCATGAAAGTCTGCACATAAGTTATCGCAATTTAATCTGTACAGAATTTCGAAAGGTTCCCTTCTCGGCAAAACATTTAAAGACATTTGCCGTTTATTCTCTGGTAGCAAACAAGACATCCTCTCGGTCATCTCCCTCTGTGAATTTTCAATATTTAACGCCAGAGCAGTGCTTAAACGAGCTCTTAAATTTGAGCCAAGGCCATTTTCTACGTGAACATGAAGTTCGCGTTTATAAACATTTAATACTAAAGCTTCAGGATGGAAAGGTACACTGAACTCGTCGACGAGAACGGCCAGCCGTCGAATTTCTTCGTTTAAGGCTTTCGATACTCTCTGCTCTACATCTTCAACCATACGATGTATTTTATCTTTCATCTCTTGTGTTAGAAGCATTAGCTGCTGCTCCGTAAAATTTAGTTTGTCATGTACCTCTTTTTTTATGTTTACTTGCTCTGACTTCATTTTTTGTGTGCGGTCTAATATTTCATCTAATGTTTGCCGAATTTCCCTGAAAAAATCAATTTTATTAATTTTGTTTCTAATATTTTGTTTGACGTATTAAATATACTAACGTTGAAATATGCTTTCCCCGCTGAGAATGCTGTTCGAATTTAGTTTTCACGGCTGATTTTGAAATACACTCTTCGAATTTTCGTTCGAAATCTTGAAACTCGAAATAGCGATTCTGAAATCCGTCGGCCAGTGCTCCATCTAAAATTTATCAATATTTTTTATGTCGCTATCATTATCAAAAAGTTATCTAATATTATCAAAATTAATACTGAATTTGGTATATTTTAAAAAAAGTTTGAATCGGCATTTTTTTTTTTTTTGAATAAGTAAATGAATACGTAATACTAATTCAGTTAAATTAAAATTCCAACTTACTATGAGCCGGTTGGCCTCGTGCCTCTTGAATCCGAGCTTGAAGCGTTTCTTTGGCCGAAATGAAGAAAACACGCTCCTCTGCATCTTTCGGATTGCAAACCTTTAATTCTTTGGCCAAAAAGTCAACAGCTCGTTCTTGATGTTGGGCTCTTACCTAGGCATAAAAAGACATTAAATATTTAAAATATTATTTGTGCAAAAAATAAGAAGCACATTAAAACTGAAAGGGCATAAAAAAATAAAATGAATGTGCATTACAGTTTAGGTGCTTTGAAAAAAGACTCCTGCAATAAAATAAAATAAAGTAAAAATAAAAATAGGAGGGATTTAATCACTTCAAAAATTATTATTTTAATTTTTAAGACTTTATAGGTATTCTATAAACCAATTTTTAAAATTTTAAGGATATTTTAAAAATTATCGATTTTAAAAAAATTATAAAAATATAAACTCAAGCCTTTTTCAATAAAATTATGGTTTACAAAAATTTCAAAATTTAAATCGTAAAAAATGTGAATATTGTATTTATTAAAACATATTTTTTACCCATTTTAAAAAATTATGATCTCTTGCACATGAAATTTTAAGAGTGATTAGCCCCTTTTAAAATATCAACAAGAAGCTAGCAAATTATTTAGATAAAAAAATTTTTTTTTTCATAGTGCAATTGTTAGTGAGATCTTACCTCCCTTTGCTCATCGACCTGCTAAAGAATAAATTCTTGGTATCAAGAACTTTCAATAATTTTAATAGACTGATTTTTTAAATTTTTGAATAAAATTAAATGTAATTTTATATACTTTACCTCATCAAGAAATTCTGGTTCAGAAGCTGAAGCATCCCATCGATTGTTTAAGATAAATATGTTTGGTTTTGACAGTTTAGTTGACACTTTATGGAAAAAGTTTTTCTCCTAATAAATATAGGTAAAGTTTTTAATTAAATTTAAAATATTTATATACATATTGTTAAGGGTAGTGTAAATTTACTTACTGCAATCATTAGTGTGGATTCAGCATTTGCAACTAATACAAAAACATCAGCATCCAAACAATGTTTATCTATCCAATCATCAAGATTAGGTGTTACATCAACACCAGGACTATCAACAAAGACTACATCGTCTCTTAAAAGTAGGCACTTATCTTTTGGCCAGAAAATTCTTACTAAATTACTTTCACATAATTTTTCTTTACATAAAGCATGACCAAGTTGCCCTACTGATTGCACTGGCTGCTTTACGTTTGATCCTTCTGTAACAAGATAAGCATCTCCTCCTTCAGATCCTTCCACTTGTAAGAAACAATTAGTTGTGTGACCAATTCCACTTGGTAATATTTTGTCACGTAACATGGCATTGATAACTGTACTTTTGCCATTGCTTGTCCTAAAAACAAATTTTAGTATTAGCATTACAGCATTTACACTTTTTTAAAGGAATTTACTCCTTTTATTATTAAATACAAACCTTCCAAAAAAGGCAACTTTCATGTGATCTCTTTTCAATACATCTCTAATTCCTTGAACTTTATCCTTGTAACCTTCTACCTTTTTTACTTCCTCTGGCCCAATGATATTGTGATCATCTCGCAATGCTTTGAAAAGAAAAATTGATATTTAATAAATTGATAGTATTTATTATAAAAATAATTTGAATCTACTCACATCCAATAAACCTTACAGTATCATCCACATAATCATCAATTTCCAGAAAAATGTCATTGATTTTTTTCTTGGCTTTGACAAAAATCTGTAGAGGAGAATTTTCAGTTCTTACATCATTTGTGCGAAATTGATTTTCACCAGCAATCATAGACATTGTGCGATTGATATATGCAGCCATTACTTGATCTACTGAGTTGATATATTTGGCAAATTAATCGAAACAAGGTGCTCTGCTGGTGATGTTGTTTGGTGGTGGCGAAGCATGCAGGATTGCAACTGGAATCAAAAAATAATAAAAACCAAGCGTCATTCAAGCTAAATATAGTGTCTATGTACAATAAAAGAGTAACACCTAGTGAATACAAGTATACATATAAATAGATATATACAAATACATATACACAAATACAATTTGCATGTTACAAATATCAGTTCAATCAGAATAAAAAGTTTTCATAAATTTTAGAGTAACTAAAACTAAAGTCAATTTCTATGCAGTTTTACAATAATAATGAGATATAACTTAAGTGAAGTTCTGTGTATCTACAAATAATGATGATATAAGAGAGTGAGAATGACGGATATATATCAACTCATCAACATAAACTTTAACAATAAACATTGAACAGCTTGTAAACCTGTTTCTCTGTAGACATTGAAGTAATATCCCATGTGAGAAATAACAAACTGTTCCACTGTCCGGAATCTCAACTCTGAAACACATAGAAAAAGTAATCTGATGTAACAGTCTGCTCCAGTCTCTCCTCTCCTGCCTCCATATACTCCAAATCAATCGTTGAATCTTACACAATCGTCGACTACGACTGCAAGTGTCATGTGTAAATTCCAACCTGCATGCTCCCTAACAAAACTCTAACCTTAAATCTCTCACTGCGTATCAACATAATCGGCGCTCGATAATCTGCGCTGTATAAACTATACAAAGCCTCGCGAAATCCTCGCGCGCGCACCAAGAGCTATATACCCCTCAACTATTTATAATCGAGCGAAAACACATCGCATACTCACGTTTTCGTTGAATGTCGTCGTTAGCTCTCTCTCTCTCTCGGCCCAAGAGTCGTTGATGAATCGTTCGTAACGTGGGATAATGATGCAGCTACTCTATATGATCCTCGCCGACCTCCTCCTCCTTCTCGATGAGCACAGAAATCTCGTCTGCTAAGCTGGCGAACGAGGACCGTTCGCTACTCCAGAGTCATTCGGTCATCGGTGAAAGGCGAGCAGCAGCGGAGAGCTGACCAGTGTGGATCACGAGGCTGTCGCGCGGTTCCTGGCGCTGCGCGAGATGTGATGTATATTTGTTGGGGTGTGGGTGCCAGCGAGGATATATGGCACTGTGCGCTTGGTCAGAGTGTAGAAGACGGACTAAGCTCGGACGAGGCGTCTATAGCTTGGAGTTTTTTAATGCTACTTATTGCAAATTGTTGCAGATGCGCGCGCACATCGGGGGTAGATATATACATGTGCGCGGCTGATGCGTCGTTGTTAATCAGATTGTCCTCGTTTTTTATGAGGCGAGATTTTTATTTCGGAAAATTGTTGGATGAAGGTCGATATGCTTATGATATACGTGGATTTTTGTTTCGTATATGAATTGTATGACGTAACACAGCACACTGACGTGCGAGTCAAGAGCCGACAATAGTTTCTTTCCCTGTATACATTTTATTATTTATTATATTATATTAATTTATAAGCATTCTTTGATTTATTTATTTTTCTTTTATAAAACTAGACAAGAAAACCTTTAATTAAACTTTTATTTCTTAAAAAAAAAAATATTGATTCTTTTTAAAAGTTATAAGTAATTATAAAAGCTATAAATAATTAAATAATTAAAAAAAAAAAACAATTTATTAATTATTTTTAAAAACTTATAAATTTATATTTTTAGCAAATCAAAGCTTGATTTAAAGGGTTTTCTATCTAGTATCATCAACTTTTTTCACTGTATCGTATATATGACAACGTTATAACATAAACATTATAAAAGAAAACATTTTTTAAGAAAGTATAACATATATTTGAGATTAGATTAGCACACATTACTTTTAGAAAAAATAAAAAAATATAAATAAATAAAACTGAAATTAATATAGAATATAGGCACAATATTTGTTCGTTATAAATTATTTTATTTTTTAATAAAATATTTTTAATCCAGATTCTTAGATATATTTACAAGTGAATCTTTTGGGACTTGGATATTATAAGACTAGTCTTGGAATCGTTAATAGACATAAAATGAAAAACTTGAATATTTATTGAAACGGAAACCATTTCCAGTCACGAAGCGTTAAACACCTTAAACTCCACTATTACAACCAATAAGAATTTAAATTCTACCTGCTTGCTACGCAAACGGCGCGCTCCCAGCCCCCAGCTCGCCAAGCAGCCTTCCATTGGGCAGCGCGCGCCTGCGCGCCGGTTGTTGTGTTCCGCCGACTGCATTTCCTCCCGTGCCGCTCGTCCGGCGCGCTCGGCGCTACTCAGTAGCGGCGTAGACCGCCTAGGGGAGAGTAGCAATACCCGCGCAGCGCGGCCACGTTTTTTTTTAAAACCCGCAAACGCCGACAAAACCCCGAGCCAAATCCACCTCCCAGCCTCTCCACGAAGATACAAGCTAGAGCAGTGTGCGGCTTGAAGAGCGGTAATAAAGCGCCAAAGAGCCGGGCTTGCTCAGCTCCTGGACAGGAAGGCCTCAACGGTGCGGCGCGTGCGCGCACGCGCGTCCGTATAGTACTTTGCGAGAGAGAGAGAGAGAGACGGTATAAGCGCGCAGGCCGGGTCCAGTCGTGTGCCGCCTGCGACCCATAGCCCAGCAGTAGCACACCAGCAGCAGCAGCAGCGTCGGTGGCTGTAAAATGGCGGACGGTGACATTGATCTGTACGCCGACGATCTCGAACAGGACTTTGCTCAGGTAATTAGCGCTTTATTAGTAGCCAAGACTTGCGATCGAGGTAGAGCGGGGGATCGAGGAATGGCGGCCGTTCGATTGCCGCCGCGGCCGAGAGAAAATAATTGCCTGCCGCGCTTCGGCGCGCGCTCGACTTGGCGTCATGGTGGCCGAGGCGGCGGCGCGCGGCACAGCGGTAATATCTCTCCTCCCTCGATCTCTCGCCGTTTTAATAGAATGTGCTAGATCGGAAAACGTTTGAGCCCGAGTTGAAAAAGGAGACTGGATTGCTTTGAGAGAGAGTGAGAGATAAACGAGGATGGGGATTTTGAGGAAGCGGGAATACATCGAGCCCGAGGAGGCCTTTAACTGCCGCGGTGCGAAGCGACGCGACGACGGACGAGCCGCCGAGCTTGCTGATATGGTATAATGTTAGAGGCGCCAGCGTGCGAATGCGGGGAAATTAATTTTTTTTATTCCGCTTTTTCGCCGTTTGGTAAAGGGGGTGGGGGAAGCTTGACTGGTCCTTGATGCGACTGAACTGTCAGTAAAGGACTTGGAGAGAAAATTGGGGGAATTTTGAATTTGTAATTTTGGGACTTTTGATGGAGATTGTTGCGTCTTTTTCAGGTCCAAGGTGAATTCGCGGGAGACGGCGTCGATCTCTACGACGATGTGATTGCGGCGGCTCCTGGCAATAATGAGCGAGGTACTTCCGAGAGCAGTGAAAGAGGAGATAGAGATAGGGAGACCTCTAATGAAGAGACCAACGGAAATGCGCCTTACCATCAACTTGGTAATAATATACAGCCAAATCAGATTGGCAGAAGACATCAACTTTATGTCGGAAACTTAACTTGGGTGAGTTTGCATCTATTGCAATGTTAAGTTTTAAATGTTTATTCCGTTCGATACTAATATAGCATTTGGATTTTTCAGTGGACTAGTGACCAAGATATATCAGATGCTGTTTCAAGTATTGGAGTACCAGATTTTATTGAAGTCAAGTTCTTCGAAAACCGTGCTAATGGCAGATCAAAAGGTTTTTGCGTCATCTCGTTGGGTTCTGAAAACAGCATGAGATTATGTATGGAAAGATTGCCTAAGAAAGAACTTCATGGGCAGAATCCTGTAGTTACGTATCCTAGTAAACAAGCACTAAATCAGGTACATATTCTTGACCTTGAAATAATTCATATTTTCTTAATAATTCTTGTTAATAATGAACTTTTAACATTCTAGTTTGAGTCGCAATGCAAGTCAAGGCCAACACCTTCTCCACAACAGAGTCAGAGTCAACGGCCACACAATTCACATCAACACCAGCAGTCGATGCCACCGCATCAGCATCCTCCACATTCGCAACATCCGCAGCATTCGCAGCAAAATCACGGCCCCAGAATGATGATGGGTCCTCCTCAAGGCCAGATGCGTCCAGGACAGAGACTTCCACCTGGTGGAGGTCCCCCAGGCATGGGACCAGGACCGGGTGGTCCACCACAGCAGGGTCCACCGCGAATGCATGGGTCACCAATGGGCCCAGGACCAGGATCTCATCATCCATTACAAGGCCACCCCAATCAAGGACCTCCACCACCTGGTTACGGTCAGCAAGGTCCCTGGAATGGACCTAGACCTAATGGGCCGCCAGGTCCTCCTCGAGGTCCTGCAGGTCCAGGAGGACCTCCACCACCACAGCAAGGCCCACCAGGCCCTGGTCCTGGCCAAGGCAGACCACCTGGCATGGTAATTAATTCAGTTCTTTTCCCTATTATATTTGTAAATTCTTTTATTTTTAATAGTTTAAAATGCTGTATTCATACTTTTTTTTAACAAATGTAACTAACGTTCTTTTTTTCAGCAGTATGGACCACATGGAGGACCTCCCGGACCTCCTGGTCAAGGAATTCCGCGTGGGCCTCCAGGTCACCCAGGCGGACCACCGGGAGGTGATCCTCGAGCAGCACCACCGCGCCCTGGTGAATGGAATCGTCCACCAGGTAAACTTTGAACGATCAAACTCGTTGTCGTTATGTCACTTTTTCGCATTCCTGAAAGTTCGAGCACGCCAAGGAGGCTCCCTAATTAACTTTTTGACCCTACTTTATCCCCTTTTGATTTATTTATTATTACTATTATCATTATTATTATTATTGTTACTATTATTATTTTTATTATCATTGTTATTATTATTGTAATTAGTATTATATTAGTATTTTATTTATTCAGCGCATTAGTACTTGCATTATAAAGACGTTTCTTATAAAGACTAGCAAATTTTTTGATCTCTAAAAAGGTTAATTAATTTTTTTGAAACTCTACAAAAATAATAGATTTTAATCAAAAAATCTTAAAAATTGTTAATTTACATTGCATGCTAGTCTTTATAAGAAATCTTGATATATATATTTTTATTTTAGTTATTTTAGAAGATAAATATTTCGTGTCATAAATATTAGCTAGGTGAAAAAAAAAGTAGTAGTTGCTTTCCGGTCACAGTTTGCGTAATTACACGGATTACTTGATGAATGTGCATTGTTGCGCAATGAGGTGCATCCTCACGAGTCTCGGAATAAGAAAGAGCGCTAGCAGGTTTCCCTCAACATCGGCAGCCCTGGTCAAGGCCCGGCAACGCCACTTCGTCTACTGAGGTGGTTAACCTTGGCTGCCGGTGATGAGTGCTTGATCAACGAATTCTTTTTTTTTTTTTTTTTTTTTTTGTCACTTGGTCGCACTTTTGATTCTCCAATGACCCTATGTGAAATCAAAGAGGCACAGAGATTTGCATGATGTCGAGGGAAACTTGCACTTGCGTTTCTTTTTGGTTACATTCCTTACTTTTTTTTTATGTCTCTGCATTGTTAAGTACATTTTTTAGTGATTTCTTTTATTTTGTTACACGAGCTCACCTAATATAAATCTTGTCAAACTGTTAAAATGATTTATTTTTGATAAATTACTATACAACAGATATTAATATGTAATGTATATTTAAAAAAAAATATCGTACATCTAATTAGTATCTTTACTGAAAGAGAATCTCACAGTTTGACCAGATAAATTATTCAAAAGATATAAACTCTTTTGTTAATCATTTTCTAGGGACTGAACTTAGATGTCCCTGAAAATGTGTGAATGTCTAGTAACAACGTAAATTGCATCTGCTTCATTTGCTCTGTTCTATTTGTTATTGTCATCTTCAACATCTTTAAATACTGCTGTTTATTCTTAGTCAAGCAATCTATTTCCGTTTGTTCTTTTGTACGTTCGCATGAAATAGCTATTTAGTAATAACAGTTATTAGTGTTTTCTCAATTTTTTCTCTGTTCACCTAAACAATCTGCATATTTTCGTAATCAAGTATGCAGTAAAAAATCCAAGATGGTTTTTAAAAAAAAGATAAAGTAGTTTTTCATTCCTAAGTTCCTGCTCGTGTACATACGAATCCGATATTACATGCCTGTAAACATGAGTAAGGCCCAGAGATAGAAAAAAAAAGTGAGAGAGAGAAAAGAGATAGTAAAATCTGTGTGCAACTGTAACCGGAACGTTCTCGCAAAACATTAGGAATGTTGCCAGGCCCAGGAGGACCGCCGCCGGGTCACGGAGGTCCTCCGCAAGGACCGCCTCAGGGGCCTCCTGGCGGACCAGCTCCTCACGTGAATCCTGCATTCTTTCCACAAGGTCCCCCGCATCAGCATCCGGGCCAGCATCCTGGCGGTCCACCGCCAGGCCCACCGGGACCGCCGCACGGCCCTCCACATGGTCCTCATGGTCCGCCTCACGGACCGCCACATGGACAACCCCACGGACCGCCTCATGGACCACCACACGCGCCGCCCCATTACGGACCGGCGACCACACAGGTAAATAATCGATATCGATCCATTCCAAATTACTATCTTAATCCAAAGCGTTCCAATCACCTGCTAGTCATATAAATTAATAAACTCTTATTTATAACAAAGTAATTTTAATACTTTATATCATTCTATCGAATAAATCAGATTGCTATATAATATTCAAAGTTCTCATACAGTATTTAACATCGTTACTTTTTGTTATTTGTAATAGACGATCTCACAGCCACCATATGGAGGACCTGGACCAGATCATCGTTCAGACGGGCTGCCACCATTATCTGAGCAGGAGATTGAAGAAATCATGGGTCGCAATAGAACAGTGTCATCGTCAGCGATTGCTAGAGCAGTATCCGACGCAGCTGCAGGCGAATACGCGAGTGCTATTGAGACACTGGTGACTGCAATCTCTCTGATAAAACAGTCGAAAGTAGCAGCTGACGATCGCTGCAAGATACTTATAAGCTCGCTTCAGGATACGCTGAGAGGAGTGGAAACAAAGAGCTACGGATCAGCCCGTAGAGGTAATATTCACTTACTTTTTTGGTTTGCTTACTCATTTAACGGGCATTTTACGTGTAGCATTTACGATAATAAAAGAAAATGTGGTGGCTATTACGGTATCTCTGAGCGACATTGTCCTATACTGATCGTAGTAAGTTGTACTTCCATTTTATACCTTTGCTCGTTAAAATCTACTGTATTATATCAATGATATTAATAACTATAATTTTACTACTTTAGTATTTAAAATAAAATATATTGCTATAAATCAATATCACGTAAATTCTTAAAATCGAACTAAACAAAGATCCAATATAACATTTCTGTTACAGAGCGATCCCGATCGCGCGACAGAGATCGCAGCCACAGAAGGCGCAGAGAGAGGTCCAGGAGCCGCGACCGAGAGTACAGGGAAAGAAGTCGCGAGCGTGACAGAGAACGCGATCGGGAGCGCGACCGCGATCGTGATCGTGACCGTGAACGAGAACGCGAGCGTTACTACAGTGAGCCCTATGCAAGAGAACGCTCGCGGAGTAGAGAACGTGACAGAGAACGCGATCGCGAGTACAGGGAAAGAAGCAGGGAAGAGAGGTAAGAGACTTTATATTTCTGGTGAGAAAGATTAAAAGTATATTTGCGTGGTTGAAAGTATAATGTGAGAGCTAGGCTTGGCTGGTGATTATCATCATTGCAAACTGTGTTTTATTTACATTTATTATGCATATTTTTTATTAGAAATTTATATTTTAGTTATAATAAAAATATTTATTAAGAATATATTTGTTAAAGAATATTTTTACGTAATCACAAAGCAATGTTGGTAATTGCGCCCACGCCTAGATTGTGTAAGTGATTGAAGAATATATATAACATCGCGTCATTGTTGCGATTTTTAATATATGCCTTGTAACGGAAGAAAGATATTTTTCTATCAAGACTTGTTCTTCCTATTTCTCCACTCTTTTTTTTTTGTTTCTTTTATAGTGACAAACATACTACTCCAAAGGTTGCATGTTTAAGCTTAAGAATTTGAAGCGCTGTCGGCGATGAATAGTCCACAAGGACTATCATACCTGCTTTTTGGCTTTTATACTTAATAACTATTACTGCCAATTTATGTTGTATTTTTATATATACTTTCTCGGAGAAGGGATTACTTTTTAAAACTTTGATTTAAACTAATCATGTGATCAAAAGATTTTCTTTTATAACATACGATATTGTATACACGCTTGTTATAACTTCTGCGAACATCGCGATTCGCTTTTCGATTAAAATTAGGCTCTCAAATTGATGTAAAAACTGTGATATTTCGTCGAGATCTTGATAATGCGTATGTTTTTTATAGCTCATAATTTGTTGCTTCATTTTTAAATTATTCGCTGGATCGTCATCCATTGTCATTTTAACGCTGGAAAATTATTTCCAATCAATAATACATGCTAATCTTTTTCGTGATTTTTTTCTTAATCTCTTCAGTCATCTTTCAGTTTTGAGATATAAAGGGTTTTCTCATTATTCAGTCTGGCAATTTATAAAAAATAGTACATTTCGTTACAGGTGTGGAAAGTGGTTATTTGCCTCGTGAGACGTTTTTCGCCTGAGCGAAGCGAGGGTGAAAAATCTAACGAGGAAAAAATCACCTTACGCACTAATATCGAACCGTATTTCATGCTACAAGAGCCGAATAATCATCTCAAAGTTAGAATTTTGAGATGAAATTAATTAATCAAATCCAAAAAAGTTGATTTAAATTAGATTTCTAAGATTTATAATGTGTGTATATTTTTTGTATGCTACAATTGATATAGTATTAGTTTTATTCTATTAATGCCTAAATGTTTTAACCATGAATAAGTTTTATACCAATATATACAAGTCATTAGAGTTTGTTACATTTTTTACATTTTTCAATTTTTCTATAATTTTAGTATTTATTACATAATAATAAAAATTATAAATCTAAAAAATTTCTGGAATTAAAAATTTAATTTGATGTAAAATTCTGAGTCTATCTAATTTTAAATCTTTTAAATACTTTACTCGAATAAATTATTTAGTTTATTTCAAACTTAAAAAAAAATGTTGAATTGATTATGTATATATTGCAGTCTTAAAATCTTAAAATTTTTAAAATGATGGATAATTCTTCATCATCTCTGATATAGTTGCCTCTATCACAAAATTATTCAATATATACAAAGATATATTGCTAGTAGTATATATTATAATATTTTAATACAAATTAAAAAATTTATTTAAAAAAATTATTAAATAAAATATAATTCTATTCCTTTGAATTTGATAATCAAAATAGTTGTTCTTTTTAATTTTATGAACTGAATTCAAGACATATTGGATGTAATTACATTCAGGCATTATTGATTAAAAAAGTATTAAATTCCTAAATAATTAATTAAATCTGTTTAACAGTAATTAAAAATTCTAATCTAATTTTTAAACAGTGACTGAAGGGTTAAGAAACCTTATTTCATTATCATTTTCATTGTAAAATAAATTTAAAAGACTGTTAAGCGTTTACATTGTAACCCTTACATAAACGTACATTACAAAATTTAATGTACAATCTGTATAAATCCCATTATTGTACTCAACGACAGAACAAAAAAGTTCAAGTTATTGTGAACTTTACAAGAGTAAAAAAAAGAGATTATATTAACTATGCGATAATGTACTATAGAATATTGCGAACAATCAAATTGTAAATTTTTTATAAAACCAACAGCACTTTAGCCTGGTTCATTAGTATGTAATCATAACGAAATATCAATTTTTGATTAGTACAACACGTCAGTCCACCAGGCCAAGAGTAAAGGAAGAGCCGCCCGAGGCGGCACCCGTCTCATCTTCCAAGACATCTAGGTAAACATACTTTTTTACACTAAAGTGAATGCATGTATATAGTCAAGATAATTTATTTAGCATTAATTGCGCCTCGTGTCTTTTATATGAAATGTAAAGACACGTAAAAAATCATGACTCGTCGGACGAGTTTTTAGTAATTATAGTATTGAGTGCTTATGTTTACAGTATACAACCGCCAATATGTTCTCAATAGCTTGCAGAGTGCCAAAATCATTACGCACGGGCTATTCGTTAATTCATTACGTTAGCTCAATATTGTACGCTGGCACTCTTCAAGTTTAATAATAACTACGCAAAATTTTGTAAACTCCTACAGTGTTCCACGTTTTCGATCTGATTTTCTGAAGATGATTATCTAAAATTTTGAAAATTGTTTTAATTAATTACTTATGATTATGGTTATAAGGTAAATAAATGCGATAAATTAAAATAATTTAATAAATTTTCACTATTCACTAATATAAACAAAATTAGTAATTAGTATTTATTCTCTTTACGAAACCGATTAACAAAAACGATACTTGAAATTAACTTTTCACATTAAAGACAATCATCTTAGAATTTTGATTTCGTGAATCATAAACCTGCGGAGTTTCGAAAGACTTTAGGTATATTTGAAAGCATTCTCGAGTTTTTATTACTATATATAAATAATCGTTATTTCTTTGTAAATTGTGCTTAAATACTAAAATTAAGCCCTGTAAATTTTTTGTAATTGCTAAAATATGTATCAAACCTTCCAAGATATAATCTACTTACAGTGGCTTGTACAACAAAATATTACATTTTTTTAACATAGTATAGAATAAAAATATATGTATACATATTTTTAGGATAACATACAGTATTGTGTTTAAGAAAATTGTAAAAAAAAATTATTCATAAACAAAGAAAGATACAAAAAAAAAACAAGTATAAAAATAAAATTATGAAATAAAAAAATTTTTTTTAAAACAAATAAAAAAAACAAAGAATAATGTACTTATATTATAATTTTTATTGTATATAAGATTTACATAAAATTTTATAATCTGTTTTAAATAAAGCATTTTTTTATTTCATTTTATGAATAATTAATACGAAATATATTATAAACATTGCGATTTTCTAAAGCACTTACGCATTTCATCTTCTTGTGCTAAAGCCACTTTAAGTAAGAGTTAAGCATTTGGATTATAAAAGATATTTTCTTTCACGAGCGAAAGCAGTTGTAAAGTGCAGTTTTTCACACGGTGAGTGAACGAAGTAAATAGGGGTAAAGAAAAAAGTTTTTCACCATAGTGGACCAAAAATACTATTTCCCTTTGAAAACTGAAAAATGGAAATTTTGACTCATTAGTAGTAAACAAAAAATATGTTTGTACGATAATTTCACAAAAACTGTACATGAATAATCTTATATTTATATTATATAATCAATAGCATGACTACTATAAATGATTAATTTTATGTTATTTATATATCAGTAACTTTCATCAACTATATATGGGCAATTTTATGTCAATTACATACAAGCTTTACCGCTTTTTCGGCCAAGAAAGTACAATAATCGATACATGAGTGACAAAAAGTAAAGGTTCACTTTAATTATATGATCTACCATTTTATAATTATTATAATTATACACGTGTAAAAAGCTGCAATTTATTAAATGCCTTATTTTAATTATCTTGGGAGAAATGATGAAACTAAAAATCAATTGTCCTAAAAGCATACTTGGACTCTTTTGAATTTTATCCTAATTAGTAAGTACTGTAAGTAGTATTTGTAAATACGAATTTATGAAAATAAAATAATTTTGTTTATATATTAATAAAGAGTATTTAATTAATTTTAAGTTTAAATTTTGTTTAAAAGTAAATAATTGAAATTATGAGATAAATTCGTATCTATAAATAAAACTTTCAAAAATTTTTGTATAACTTCTCAAATTCATATTAAAAAATTAGATAACTGATAAATAACTAAATTGAATTAACAAATTATAAAAAAATAACATTTAAATAAATTTGGGAAGTTATATACAGAGTCCAAGCATGAATAGGGTAGATGTACCTGTGGTTAAAGTTTAAAAACTTATACTAACGTAAAATCAACGGCATAATATAAACTCTTTATTCATTCATGAATTCTTAATATGAAACTTTACAAATTTCAAGATACCATTGAGTTGTAGTAAAAAAATTTGTATCAACAATAGAACACCATTTTTAGTAGTTGAAATTTAACATTATTATGTTACTTGCAATAGTTTACCTTCATTTTAATAATTTGCTTAAATAGTAATCTTAAAATATAATATTCTGTTGATCTTTAATTTAAAAATAAACTTTTAAAAAGCTCAAAAGTTAGACTGAAATTCCTACTAACAGTTAGACCACAAAGGCACGACATGATCGTCGAGGCACGACATGATCGGATCATCTACCCTAGTAGTAGTTGTTAATTTTAAGGTAATTGTGAATCTGCAATGTCATGTGTAGGTATTATGACGAACGCTACAGAGAACGTGAACGCGAGAGAGAACGAGATGGTTCGAGTCGAAGACCAGCGGAACGAGAACGTGAACCTGAGCGCGAGCGAGAACGAGAGAGGGATCGTCGCGACGAAAGGGCCGACTCGTCGCATCGCTCCAGACACTGAACTGCCCAGCCTCCAGACCACAGCAACAGCCCAACGATGACGCGCAGGAGAATGAGAGAGTGACATTATACTGACAAGCCAAGCTGAATTTCAAATTGAATGACCGAAGGCTCGCAGCAGCAACACTTTCGATTGTACTCCAATCACTTTTGAGTAATGCTACTATAACGTCAACCAAAGGATGAAGAAGAAGCAGCAACTTGATGATTATTTATTCAGTATATCTCAGACAGACTAAGAAAAATAATGAGTGAAGCAAAAAATAAGTAATGAGACGAATATGAGAGATATAATTATTGGTTTAATTAGCATGTTTCAGCCAGTTAACATGCATTCAGTAGAGTTTCCGAGAGAGAAATACAATTACATAATAAAAATAAATATCTGGATATGATTTAATAATGTCCTTCGCCTATTCACTTAACTAGTATGTCTCTGCAACGGCAGGTGGGTGAGTATGCGAGTGTTTATTTTATAGTCTCCTTGTTTGTATACCAATAAGTATATGCATTATTATATACATATATTCATTAAGAATAATGCGATTGCCGTGCTATCGAATTGAAAATTCAAAACGGTTTATAATGTGGATTTCCTGTCTTTTTTTTCTTTTTTTTTTTTTAACTAAACTGACTGTTTTTTATTTGGTAGATGTATGCGGCGAATTTTTTATTCGATAGCTTTATCTTTTAGTAGTAAGTAGCGAAGAATATGAGATGTCAGCATCAAATGAATTTTTGATATTTTAAAAAAACCGTATTAGAATCTCATATTTTTTATATTTTATATTCCATTCTTAAACTGATCTTTTAAATCTATTAAAAACACTTCACCTTTATTAAATATTATTTGAATGGCCTGCTGTTGAACAATTTTTATTTTTCACTTTATTCTGATGCAAAATATTGAACAAAAATGTAGAACTGCTTCACAAGTTCCTAGAGATATTTTATTATTCCGAAAAAATAAATAAAAAAAAAAAACAACGATACTTACAACTTGTTGAAAAAAGTCCTTCTAATATTTTTAAAATCATAATGAAAATAACTTATAATAAATTAGGTGCGTACAATTATAAATCGAGTACAATGTATTATTATTTGTTTTAAAACAGTTTTATCAATCTGATAAAGCTAGTATGGATTTACAATGTGGAAAGCGTGGTAGTATTAAAATGTTTGATCCTGTATATATTTATGCTATAGACCGTATGGCAAATATTTTATTGCTTTCATTTCTTTTGCTAATCCGATTAAAAAACATTGTATGGAAATTCTGTAAACCCAAATAAGAAATTTATTGATATGATGCAAAATTGACTTGCAGTAACCGTACAATTCTTTGTCTTTTTGAACAAAATTCGAAGATATTAAATCTTTGTAAGAATGTGCCAGTGTAAGAAATGGAAAATTTATTTCACGGCTTTTTACGTGTGCGAACTTTTCTACAATTTTCCTCTCGATACTAGTTTTGCTGGCAATAAAACACAAAACGTAGAAACGAAATAAATTTTCTACAAAAATAGCAGATTAAATTGTCAATTACTTGCACAAAACAAGTATTACACGATTGTGCGTATAACATTTTCCGTATTTTTGTAGATTACCTATATAAGAAATTATCAACTTTCATGAAGGTTTCTTATTAATGAGTAGTTTAAGTCTAATCTATCCCTTTGGTATAATTGGTAAATGCTTTGATTCCAAAGGGTTGATGCACTTTAAATAAAAGTTTTTTATTTTTATCATTTTAATCTTATTATCAAAGTATCAGTGAATTTTTAATATTTCAAACACTTAAAACGTTAAAATTTTAAATATTTTTTTTAAATTATAAGGTGCATCAATGTTTTATTAAGTATTTTCATTTTATTTACTTAATAATAAGATAATTATTTAATTGATTTTATTTTATTTATTTTTAATTCAATCGAATTTATTTTTGGTATAAAAAATATGTGCTGTAAAAGTGATTCTGCGAATGACTGATTTATTGAATGCAAGACTGTAATTTTTTTATAATCAGCGTTTCGATAGCCTTTATATCTCTTTATTTGCGATTCAATCTAACAACGCGAACGTTTTGTTATTTTAATTCAACAGTAGCCGCTTACCAATGCTGAACCTTGATTTTAATGGTCTTATAACAATCAATATTTATGGACTTTTTGCTAGTCATCACACTTGATTTTTGATCATAATTTTATCGGAAAATTGTTAACGTATCACTGCCTCAAGGTATCAGTTCAATCATATTTTCTTACTGTACTTTACGTTTATAAAAAAACGAAAATGTCCACACACATCGATTTACCAAAAGGCGAAATAATCTTTGTTAAAATCGTAAAAAAAGTTGATCGATTTCATTTTAAATGTACATCTATCTATTACACATAAATATACCAATTAAATTGCCTAAAATTTCATATTTCGTTAAATCGTATTGATCGCAATGCAATGTAATTTTTTTTATCTGTATCAACTTTGAATATTCGGATGAATGAAATAATCAATCTGTTTTATCAATTTGACTTGTCAAAATTGTATTACCGTGCGAAAAAATATTTACGATATTTAAACCTATATTCAAATTATAGCATACAATATGGGATAACAGTTAATTTGTATTTTGCTTTCTTTTTAAATATTTTGTTGATAATAGATGTAAAATTATTCGTATTAATGTGATTACATTGTAAACTTGGCTATATGAGTTGCATGTCTTTGTATTTGTGATTTGGACTATTTTTACTATTTTCTTCAGTATGCATTTGTATTCGCGCAAAAATAATTTTAAACAACCATCTTTAAAGGCGTAATTGTTTTACGGTTTACAACCCACATTATAATTACAAGAATCAGAACTAATTTCTTAAGTAAACATAGGCCATTACATTTTAATAATGAAATTTCTGTTTTACTTGCAATCTCGAAATCTAATGCTATAAAATTGGTATTTGTCTCAAAATTTTCTTAATTACTTCTTTGTCATTTAGCTGTGCTATAATTTTCTGTTTTACCGTGCCTCGTAAAATTACCTTTATACACATTATGTACAAAACTAAAGTATAAAACTCTTTAAATTTTTCGGGAGAAAATTGAAATTGCATATTTTGGCTAATAAACCAAAAAAAAACAAAATAACTATTTTCATATAAAACGCTACATTACATTATAATAACAACAGGTAAAAAATTTCGTACTGGTAATCTTGATAACGTGATTCTAGAAAATGAAATTATCTTATTATATAAAAGTATTTAATTTATTGTTTTTGAAAACGAATAATTTTAATAAAATAAATAAATTATTATATTATTTTGGCTATATATATATATTGCAACAAATTTGTAGAATAAAAACTAAATATATATTTTTGAAATCTTACACATATTAAGGAGGATCCTGGTGTAAACGCTTATAAACTAAGACTTTTCAAACGATTTTTTGGAGGGATCATATTGCACACTTTGAGAATATATTCTAAAAATATTAAGTAATCGTTAAAATTAAAAAAAAAAAATTTTTTCATTCTTTACACTAGGACTCTCTCTTAAAAAAGAAAATAATAATTTAGAAGTGATAAAATATTATGTTTGATATGAATGCAAATTTTAATTTTATAAAAATTGTTACTATAAAAACATTAAAGCATTGCAATTATTATTCCAAAAAATTTAAAGAGTATAACTAATTGTATAGTACTATTAAAAAGTATTAATGCGATTTTAAGCATTATCTATGTACAAATATAACAACGGAATATGAAAGCGTTTGTAGAAATCCATATTTTATTATGTGAATGGATTATAAAGTAGAGTTCTTCAATCTCTATTCAGCAAAATATTTTATTTTCAATGGTTATTGCTAAATAATACTATAATAATTAGCTAAAACTAAATTCCCATAAATTCTAAAAAGAATTAGTGTAATATATGAATTTGAACAAATGTATTGAATAACATTCTCGAGAATGCTTTCGTGTGAGTACTCGCATTTTTTTTAGAAATTATACAAGTTAGATACATTCCATATCTCATAAATATCTTTATAAACATTTTTCAAACAGAATATTTTAGTTATTTTCAAAGTAATTGTTTGATCGTTTGATAGTTAAAATCTTGGAAGGTGAGATATTAGGTGAGGTATTTGTTTCCTTGTTATACTGTCAACTTCTGCGTAAACTCATGAAATTGTAGATAAATGTTAGTTTAAGGTAAGTTCGAAAACAATTTTCGAAACAGTGATAATATGATTTCCATAATGTGATAGTAAATATAATTAAATTAATAATCGAACTCATGTAATTAATTTAAAAGAGATTTTATTTAATAGTTATTCATGCGATGAAAAAATTAGTGTAAGGATAAACAGCGATAAAGTTACTTAAATCTTTAATTATTTTTCATATTTACAAATACTATACAAAATTTCACTATAAGTGAACTAATTTTTTCTATCTGTATTTTTGTACATTTTATAATGAATTATATGATTGTAAAGTTTTTTTGTATCGTATTCTAAGAGTTCTAATCTTCTTATGATCAAATTTTGAAATTGAAATTCTCTTATTAGTTGAGGAGGTCATTTAAATTCTTTGTATACTGTTTCAGCCGTTGCTCTACTTTATCACCTAAAATTTGTGATACTTCTTTCTCGCTTTTAAATTTATTTAAATTGATATTTGTAATTCTTCTATTATTCATAATAATTGTGATTTATTCAATTAGTACTTTCATGCAACTGAATTGTTCATTTCTTCAATCATCTGTCTAAAATACTGATATATCTTAACTTTTTAATTTCAATACTTTTACTTGAATTATGTTCATTATTAAATTGACGAATATTACAAATCTTTTGAATTCTAGTATATAATGAAATACATTTTCTTGGGTAGTTTTTTTATGTTCTTCAACGTTCGTAAGCACGGCATATGTAATTTAAAGAAATTTTTCATTAAGATTTGTTTATGTAGTAAAAAATTAAGCGTAAGGATAAACAACGATACAGTTATTAAAATATTCACTTATTTTTCATGTTTATAAAAACTACACAGTTAAAAATATTTCGTATTTCGTATTGAAAATTTTACATATGCTTTAGAAAAAGGTTTCTTGTTTTACGAACTTTTTTCGTAAAATTCAGAAAAAGTACGTAAAATTTTTAACTATGTATAAGTAAAGTCTTTTGTTAAGATGTTTAATTTAAATTTAACAAACTTCTGATAAAACAAAATTTTATTTAACTTGGCGATTTTTACAAAATTATTAAGCTAAATTTTTATATTTGTCAGTAAATATCAAAATCATATACATATTGCCGCCAGATACGTAAGTTCAAAAATAAGACTGCGATTTTTAAACTACCTCAGATTCTCGGAGTTATATTCTCTAGATTTTTAAATTTGTTCGTATGAAATGCGTTTAATAAATATTTATTTCTAGCTAGAAGGAGTTCTTTAAAAGACTGATTCACGATTGTAAAATAAATGTACAGTCGGACAAAAAAAGATCTTCCATAATTTATGCATATTCCTGACTTTGCACCAAAGAGGTTTGAATGGACTAATAAGTCTCATTTAAACATTATGTATACTGTCAGTATTAAACAAATCAATAAAATTGCTTTATAAATAGTTTTTTAATAACTTTCTAACATGCTTTAAGTTATTTACACAATCAAAACATAAAAAAACAAACGAATTAATAAAAATAATCTTTAAGTATATTACATATGATAAAATAACTCTTCATGAAAAATTAATTACTTAATTGAATACAATTCGAGACTAGATTATTGGATTTATTGCATAGTCTAATATTCCACTTCATTTCCCATGCCTCTCATCGCCGGCTACTAATAGACTATGTAGATTGCATCTTGAAATCTTTTTTTGTATCATGCAATTGACATGGTAAGCATGGCCACAGGGAAAGAGAGCTATGCCGTTGTTTCCCAGTAAAACTGGAGTTTGCAGAGATAATGTGCAGCATGGACATGTTGACGAGGCTAAATTGTACCGCATGCCCCAGTGATGAGGACCCGAACCGAATAATTCTTTATTCACTGATTCCTCTAAATCCTTTTCAACAGCTTGCACTACTTCTTGCAAAATCTTAAATAAAAACATATAATATCGATATATTTGAAGCTTTTTGTATTAGAAACACACATTAAAAACAATTGTTTTTAACTAAATAATAATCTAAAAAATAATTATAATATTAACTTTTAATTACTATAAGATAAAAACAATACTTTTAAAAAAAGGAAACTTTAAAAGCTAAGTCAAATTGATTACCTGAGGAGAACAAATAGAGTTGTGTTCTACATTTGATTGATCAAGCTCAATAGCATGTTTTATACCATGATGATTTAAGATCGTTGAAAATATGACTGATTGGTAAACACTAAAAAATAATTATTATTTACATAAACAAATTTCATAAAATTTTACAAATTTTATGGAAAAAATGCGTGTCTAAATATACCTTTTATCGAATATGACTTGAGGTAAGTTTTTATGCACTTTATAAAGGAATGACATAGCATAACTGGATCTATATTTTTTAATAATTAAGTGCGTTATACCCGGCCAGTCAATAGCGTATTCTTTCGACGAAATCTGATCACTGTCATAAGTTTTATTGCAATTTACACAGCGTGCATTTTTAATATTTTCAAAACATTGAGCTGTTAGTTTCCATTGGTGTTCATCTAGTATAGGTAAGATTGTAGACAATAGAACATTGTCTCTTGTTTGAAGGCACTGCTTTAATAAAGTATCTGGAATAGATTGTTTTGCATAACCTTTAAGAGACAGATACTCTCTCAACATGTAAGGTATTTGATTGCAAAGTTGTACACACATATTGCCAGAATCTGATGCAGACAATTTATGCAAGAGAACTTTTCCTACATCAAAAAACTTTGGCTCTGTTGACTTACTAGGACCAGTGCCAAAAACTGGATAAGGAAAGTTGCAGTGGCACTCAACATATTTTGGTGAATTAACATTTACAAAAATTTTAACTAGCTGCTTAAGTATTTCTTGATTTTCTGTAATATTTAGTAATTCTAAAGGCAAATTTTCTAGTAAACTGTTGCAATAGTGCAGTTCTGCAGAGCGAATGACTTCATAAAGATAATTTCTTAATTCACTTGATACTTCATATTTTTGTTTTACATTGGCTAAAGTTTCAACAAATAGCGTAATCACTTCTTCTAGCTGCTCCTCTGATATATCAGGCTTCATTTGGGAACTTATTGATAAATATAATGACTCTAAATCAGCTTGCACATTGCAAATGGTCATTTGCAAAGAAGAACTTTTGTCTGATTGAATTTCTTCTGTTGGCTCGTTATTTTCTTCTTTAGGAGAACCATTTTTGACTATATTAGTTTTCGATTTTGTATGCACAATAGATGAATCAGAATCTAAGAATTCATCTGAATTTGAATTTATAAGTCTTTTATCAGATAATGGAATCAAATCGTTTTGTGAGTTTTTGTTTCCAGCATTTACAATAACAATGCCAGATTCGAGTTTTATTGGCTGAGTATTATAATTGGACTTAATTAAGGAGATTATTGGAGAAAGCACTTCTGATAAATCTGAAGTTTGATTAATATCTATATCACAAGATTCGGTAATAGAATTCATAAGTTGTGGTCTGAGTATTTGGCACATATCTAAGCACTCTTTAAACGATTTTTTGTCATAAAGCTTCAAAATTAAAGAATCAATAGATGCAAGAGTAAGACAATGGAAAACTTTGGAAGACGTCATTAAGTAAATTTTATCATTTATGATGTGTGCCATAAATATATCTGGAAATTCATCATTCCATAGTATTACCTCAGCATTTTCTGGATCAAAAATGTATAATCCATTCAAAGTGTAGGAAAATAAATATTTACGACTTATTACATAAAGTTGAGCAAAATTAATAGATTGTACTGGCCATGTTTCATCCTGTTTTCTTAATTTTAATAGTTTACCTATAGACGGTTTATATATAGGAAGTGGTGCAATAGCTAAAGCTTCCTTGAATTGATGAGTTTTTATAACAATACCAGTTGCTGTTACTTCCCAGAGTCTTGAACTGGGTCGTGCACAATAAATTTTTGGAAGACATTCTTCATTATCAGTCCCGTTGTTTACTTCTCCACTCATACTAAATACTTGTTTGACTTTTGTTACTTGTTCTTGCCGCTTTGTCTCTATTATTTTACCATTAGAACCATGAGTTCTAAAAAAACAAGCACCAAATTCACCATCTCGTGGTTTATTTCCTATTTGTTTGTATTGCTCTAAAACAGTATCGCAAATGTAGCAACGATTTAATGTAGATATTAATAGTAACGTTGAAGCAAAATTCATTTGCACAATTTTTGAGTCTAAATTCATTAAAGCACAGGTGGGAGACTGGAACATGCCATTAGCCTAAAAAGAATTTGTATTGTATATATTTATATTGTAAATAAATTTTATATTAATGATCTCAAATAAATTTAATACCATAAAACTGGAAAGAACAGTAACAGATATTTTCCCTGCTTCATCGCCTGCATATACTTCTGTACTGTTGTCATTCCAACACAAACACGTTACTTTTTCTCCTAAATGTTCTGATGAAATATTTATTAGTTTGATGCTAGGTTTTAAAGCAACTAGACAAATACTTCCTCTGATAGTAGCCAAAGCTATTGTTTTCTCATCAGGTGATATTTGTGCTCGAAATACTGCTCCTTCCTAATAACAACAATTATAGAAGCTACAATTATATTGACTATATCTACGTATATTATTAATGATTAATTATTATGCAAGCATACGTACCAATAGTGGGATTAACTGTTGAAATGCGCATGGTTCTCTTGTAAATAAATAAACACTTCCACTGGTTGCACCAAGAGCAATATAATTTTCTGATACTGCTATGCATGTATACTGAAGAATTTACAATTCAAATTAGATGTTTAAGTATTGTCGAAGAAAAGAAAGTGAGTATTGCTATGTATAATTAATGAGCGTACCTGGATTCTTTTTGTAGCAGCAAGCGGCGCATAGAGTAGAGAGTTGAGCTCTTGCCATTCTGTCAGTATAAAAGGGATTTCCTGCATATTCTACTCAGGCGCTTAATTGTTTACCTCCCAATAATAAATGAAGTGTCAGTCCTGTGCTCTCACGATCGGTATTTCGAGCGATGCATCTTCCAGAGCTAGGATGCCGTTTCAGTTCGGAAGAAAGCTTTGTTTAGCATCCACTTGCGACTGTCGATCAACAATCCAGGAATTTAATTGTAGGTTAATGCAGCCGAACTGTGTTTTGCAACAACAGTGATTGTAGCGATGCCTACTGTCAAAGTACTGTAGAAAGGTTGCCAGAGACCGGGAGGCGGGAAAAAGGTGAGGCAGCGAAAATGCGCTTTGAGGTGCTGCCGCCTTGCGGCTGAGCGTCGAACTATGCACATAATTTTCAGGGCATGCGGCGGCAGCGGTGGGGAGAGCTGGAGAGGACATGCACGTTTGGGAGAGCATCGGCGAACTGTGTAAAAATTGTGCGCATAGTTCGACGCTCAGCCGCAAGGCGGCAGCACTTCAAGGCGCACTTTCGTTGCCTCAACTTTTTCCCGGTCTCTGGCAATCTCTGCTACTGTGCTGACATATAATATGATGTATGTATAAATACGTATGGTCTATGGTTGAGAGGGAAAGGAATGGATTTCTGTAAGTATAAAATAGAACTTGACTTTATCGGCTTGAAAATCAGTGAGTATAAGTGCATTGAGACACTTTTAGAGCGAGGAGCATATATACATATATCTGATATGCATACATGCAGCTGTGGCGAGCTTAATGCAGTGCTTGTACGTAATATACGCGTTACATAGCAAGTGCATATACATTCATGCGCGAGATATTCTATTTCAAATCTCAATATGTCATGCTTTACTATGTAATCTCTCTTATTGACTTGCAAATATATCGTGACCTTTTAAAAAAATTGCTATTATTATTAGAAGCGATATTTTAATTAATCGTTTGTGTTTTTTTTTTTCATTTACCTACATGCAAAATACGTTAGAGATTAATCATCGAACATAAGGTTCAAGTAACTTTATTTTCTGATAGCGATGAAATAATAAATTGCGGGCAACTCAGTTCAAAATGTTTTATTTAACAAAACAATTTATTTTCTTCTGATTCATTTCGTGTCATACAGAAATTTATTATTTTAAAATAGTATACAAATTTCTAGATTAAACTCAGCTTTACGCGTCAATACATTTTAGATCATTTAGCTATCGTAGCTAAGTATTTGTCCTTTGACATAATAAGAATAATTAATTAAAAATTATAAATATTACAATAGATATTTAACCAGAACGCGAAATAAAATCGATTGAAACGATAATGAAATGATGGCACGTCTATAAGCCAGAATATATAGTTGCTCTTCGTAATGATAAACTCTTTCTTTTTGACTTTTTGATTTAAAATTTGTAAATTTATTTTAAAATTTTTCAGAGTTAGAGCTTAGTATTACGAAGAGAATTACGTCTTGGGTTTAAACATATTCTTGTACTTATTTTTTAATATTCAAAAATAACTTACATTGATTTGAGACTCCCTAAAAATAATTACACAAAATAAGTTAAAAAAGTTTAAACAAAAAAATACTTCGGCCTCAAATCAATATGCAGTCCGACTAAAACGTATCTCAAATTAATTTGATATATTCACGCAATGCTCTCGTTACATCCACGTACACCTAACGCACTAAAAAAACTATCTCGTCCGCTTGCAAAACTACACTCGGCGCGCTAGAACCAACTAAAGCTTTCTTTCCGGCCAATCGAGAGCTAGAAGGTCGTGAACATCGTGCATTGCAGCCGCTTATCGTCCTTGATAACGGCGTTCTCGTAAACGGGGGGCGTCGGCTTCATTCGCAGCTGGACGCTTCTCATCACCAAGTAGCCATCCTCACTTTCCTCGCTATTAGCTGGGGTTGGCGGAGCTATCCTGCGGTTGGACGTGGGCACGTCGTAGACGACGTCGGACTGCTGCTGCTTCCGGAGCTGGACTAAATCGGCTGATTCTCGAGACAGCCGCTTTTGGAGATCTTTGATTACAGAGGGACGGAGTAGGTGTGTTTCATCGGCTGGTAAAGGTTGTTGTTTGGCGCGTAGCGGCACCGCTGGAGGCTGTAAGCATAGATAGTTCATATCGAGAGAGCTTTTTGATAAGAGAAGGTTTTTGTTGGGATTGAGAGAGTGACGAAGTTTTGGACTGGTTTGATTCAGTTGCATTTCTTTAAAAGTTTTAATTCTCGACGAGATTTTTTTTTTGAAAGTTGGTTTTTGAGAAATTTGTGGAAAGTCTGAGTTGGTCTATAAAGAATGATAATGCGAGAGCTGTAAAAGTAAAGTAGTTTAATTTTACTCTGTCGTACTTTCTACTGTTTTCATTTTCGTAATCTCATTCTACTATAGGAAGTAGGGTTTTAACGAAAAGAATTTAGTTTTCTGTTGCAATAATTAAGAAATTTATTGAAGCATTTTAATGTCTTATGCATTATGAAATGATAAATTTATGAATTCATAAGGTAACTGCTTAAGTTCATTTTTTTTTCCAAAATTGAATTTTTCAAACACGAAATCCAACGTTTCTAATTTCTGCTACTTTTTTCGATAATTCACACTAAAAGACGGATCAAAAACGGTTTTTCTTTAAAAAAAGATTATTTGTCGCAAAGTATTATTACTTACGCGTGATGATAAAAAATACGTAAAATTTATAATTTATAAATAAGTATATTTTTATATATTTTACTATCTCTTTTAAAAATTCAAGAACAAATCATTATTTTTTTTTGCAAAGTCTTAATTTATTCTTAACACTTTATAATAACGCAAATAAAAAATTCTAAAACTCTCCTGCTTCCAAAACAAGAAAACTAAAAATCCCAGCAGACGTACCTCGACCTTCTTCGACCCATAAATTATCTCCTTCTCCTCAGCAACTTCCTTACAACCCGACAACCTATGCTGAACTTGCATAGTAGTCTTCGCCCCGTAAACCGAATGAATGGTCGCAATGCTCTTCTCGTCCAGCAGCTTCGGGCTGCCGATCATCTCAGAAAACTCGCGCTGCTCTCTGCTATCCACTTCATCACGGCTCGCGATGTTGAGTCTGCTCTTAATTGCCGCGTGCTCCATCAGCTGGGGCATCGTGTCGCGCCTAAAAGCTCGCATTTCTTCACCGAGGCTCTCCCGGGCTGCGTAATAGTCGCGCGAGCCTTTCGGCAGGGCCTTGGCGCTGCGCCAGCTGATCAGGGATGTCAGCATGCTTTTGAGGGTGCGCCGGGAGCTGGTTTTTTCGGGCTCTTGTTCGGCGGCGATGTTGTTGTTTTTGTTGGGTGAGTCGTCGGGTTTGCTGGACCAGAAGTAGGACTCGGAGTCGGAGGTGTTGCTCAGGTCGGAGTCGCAGTCGTCTTCGTTCTCGCGCTCCTCTAGGTCCTCCAGCTGACTGGACAGTTGCCTAGGTGGTGAAATAGATGATACGATAACTTGAGAATGTATTTACGGGGGTTGTTATATATAGTAGTAGCAGTAAATTCTTTTTTTCTTACTACGATTTAATTTATTGAATTAAAAAAAGAAATTTTTTAAAATAAGTAATTTGCGCTCAAAGTTAATAAAGTTTTTATCTAATATATCAAAATCGTCGAAATCAGCATAAACTATACAAACAAATTTATTGAACTGATATCTTAGTTATAATATAAACGTTATTACGTTGACTCCGAACGCTTCTAACTCCTTAAATTTTTCTCTAATCATCAATTTCGCTAACTTTGTTAACGGCACAACAATCAAAAAACCGTACACACCTCTGAAAACCATAATCACGCCTGAGCCCCTCAAAAATCTGCTCGCTCTGCAGCTGCTGCTCCTTGCTACCAGGCACCGTATTCCTAGCTCGCCTGTCCTCCTCCCTGAACGACCTCGAGTAAAACTCATCGTCAACCCTTTGCGCGCTCTTACCCCCGCTGCTCTCCTTGTGCCGCCTCTCCAGCGTCGCCACCAGCCTCTTAACAAAATTCTCCGACTTCGGGCTCTGAACGACCTTCTTCGGACTGGCCGACGACTCGAAGCCCAGCTCGAACTGCCGGCGGATGTCGTCGGTCAGGTAGGACCTGGCGCGCTTCAGCGTGGCGGCTGCGGCTTCGCTGGTCGCCAGGCTGTCCGTGCGCCGAGGTGGCTCTGGTGCCTTGCGACGACGGCTGTTGATGCTGCGCGAGAGGGTGGAGTAGGACACGGGCGGGTAGGAGGCGTCGTCGAGGCTGGACGCCTGGTAGACGTCGGTTGTGGATCTGGACCGGTAGGTCAGCCCTCCGAAGCTTGGGTACATGATGGTCTTGGCTTTTTCGTTTGTTCTGTACGGATAGGTTGTTTGTGGAATCAAGTATTCTTTGAAGTTTGTAAATGAAATGTTACACTTACTTAAATAACTGCACTGATTGATTGTAACTGTTAGAGACGGTCGATTATTATTTCAGTTTTAAAAGATACATTTTTCGAGATTTATAATGTGCTTACAAATGATGGAACTTTCGATGATAGTTCGATGAAAGCAAAAATGGATTTAATTTCAATGATATCTAGCCGGACGCAAAACTAATATATGAACTGTAGTGAAGCCAAAATTACCCTGATGATATTGCAAAATATACTTTACGTATATTATAAAAAATTGAACAACTTATGAGTGATTCTATCTATCTTATGTATATCAGAAGATTCGTTGAAAATACAACGGCTTCATCGTTATAACAGCTAGTCCGTTTCACTTTTGATCGTCGAAGTAACTGAGCGGATTACACGATGCGTGTATGATACAGGGCAAACGTAGAAATCGCTTAGGAAGGAATAAGGATAGAGGATGAAAACAAACAATTGAGAATTTTGGCGATAACGTTGGATTTATTCATCTCTTTACACTAGTGTAGGTGAAAGTGTGTTTACAAAGTCGCAATGTATACCTGGAGAATACCAGGTATTTTTACAAATATCATTCGCTTTATTTCGGTATTGTTAAGTTTTACTGTAAATAGTATTTATTTACATTACATAATCCTAAATTATTAAAAATAATCTATGTACGACTACAGTACTAATAACTAAAAAATACAGTTGAAGTAACAATAATTTAATTATCGCAAATGAATCTATCTTGAAAATATTTTCGCGATTAATCTAATTTAAGAATACCATTCTATTTCTAAACATAAATTTCATATTTAAAAAGTTTTAAAAACCTGTTTATCGCCGTATGTTCATTCTTTAAACATCAAAATTGGTATCCAACATTCCAGGTTCTATATAATATTTTTCTTACATGTCTCTGATTACTTTTCTTTTTTTTTTGTTTTAATTTGTCAATGTATAAAAATACTGTTTAAAATATTACGTTAAAATTTAATTAAAAATAAGTCTTTATTTTAAAATATTAAAATATATTATTTTCAAAATCTTTTTAGATATTCCTTATTTGTTTGTTTCATAAACATTGACATAATAAATAATTTTTCAAACAATAAATTTGAATTTTATCTTAATAAATTTAAAATGCATATCATTAATTATATATGCCATTTTTTTCCCTTTTTATCAATTATATATTTTTCTTAATTAATTGATTTTCTTTATCAAAAATATATTGAGTCTTTAAAAAAATCGCACTTTTTGCTTGATCATGAAATTTTTTTTTAAAAGATTTAAATATAAAATTAAATTATTTAAAATCTATCGACAGCATATACGAAATATCTATTTTTGTCAATGTTTCGGAGACTAGATTTTTTTTAATAGACAAAAATGTGTTATCTAGAATTCACATGAAAAAATCTCAAAAGAAGTTTGACTAGTTTTTCATAGTACTTATTTCCATCTAAATTTAAAAAAAAAAATTACTGACGAAAAAAATATTGAATCTCCGAGACATAGACACAAATATTTGTTTTGTCGACTAATGGCCTTTTCACATCGTTCACCGTTTATTCTCTTCCCATACCGTAAAACGTTAACTTTTACCAAACATAAAAGTTCATTCAAACAATAATACATTCAAGCCTTCATTCACATTCGACAAGTTCACCTAATTTTCCCACAAACCATCTCCTCATAATTATTGCACGCTCTAAAAAACTAATGAATGATCCCATCGCAAAGCAGCCGCACGTTCGCGATGAAATCACTCACTCCCCCCTTAACATACCCTCCCCAACCCCCTTAAACATAAAACGACTTGAGCACGTACGGCCCAGACATCGAAAGGCTCTCGCACGACTCGACGAGCGTCTCCTCAGCCCACTCCTTCGGCAGCTTCCCCCTCCTCTCTCCCCCTTTCCAGGTCCAGGTCCCCATCCCCGTGGCGACTCCCGACCTATCCGAATATCCAGAATCCGGGGGTCCCGTCTCGTCGATGCTGAACAGCCTAACTCCCTTAGTCCTGTAGGTCCTACCCCATCCATCCCGCTGCTGAGTTCGGCGCTGCTGCTTGTCCTTCTTAATAGGACTAAGCCCGGGTGACTGGCTCCTCGAGAGCCCGTCGAAGATGCTGCTCCGGTTAGACAGGATGCTCAGCCTGGAGCTGGTGCGCGGCAGCTGGTGCAGCTTGCTCGGGATCCAGTAGACGTCCTCCTGGAGCTCCTCGAAGGGCACAGATGGCGCTGGGGTAGTGCTCCGCTCCTCGTCCGAGGAGGAGGCGATGGAGATCGAGGTGGACTTGCCGAGCTCGGAGTCGACGCTGTGCCGGTCGTCTTCGGACTCCTGGTTGAAGCTGCGCTCGAGGGCATTGACCATGCTTTTTACGAAGCTGCGCGAGATCGTCTCGTTTTGAGCTACTGTGCTAGTATTGGCGATGCTCCGCTCGGCCACGCTGCGGTCCAGCTCCTGGATTATGCTCTGGATGAAGCTGCGCTCGGCGGGGTTTTGCTTGCTGCTGTCGGACTCGAAGAATTTGCTGCCAGGTGAGCGCGGCCTGTCCTCCTCAACGACGTAGGTTGACGAGTTGTGATTGTCGTCCCTCTGGGATTCCCCTGCCTCCTTCAACGTGGGCTCGACGTCCGAGTCCTCTGACGGCGAGTCGACCGGTTTCTTTCTCAGCGTGTCGATGATCCTCGGGGTGTTGGAGATGTCGAGGATGTCGGATTCGCAGGGCGGGAAAGGTTTGGGGAAGACTATGTTGATGTTCTGGATCTTGCGGGAGGGCGTGACGCGCGGGTAGGTGTTGAGCGAGACGCGCGCTGACTTGGATAAGTGCTCGAGGCTTTTTTCTAGGGTGGATTTGAGCGTCGGTGATTTTGGGGTGATGGCTTCGGAGAGCTTTTCATCCTCGTCCGAGGAAGAGGAAGAGGAAATGGGTTTGAATGGGATTCTGGCGCGCCTCAAAGATTTGCGCCTGATGCAGTAGGTCTCGCAGAAGCCGCTGTCCACAGAGGCTGTGCGGGGGGTTTCTAAAAGAGAAAAGATTGTTGTTAATATTGGAAATAATGGTTTTATTATATTAGAGATAATCTGATTAGGTGAAAATTTATTTAGTAAAATTTATAATATGCTTAACAATTTGGCCGAAATTTGTTTAAAATCCAATTTTGTACGCATAATTTATGATGTGTAGGATTTTAAAAATAAGTCATTTCGGGTTTCAAAAAAAATTTTAATGACGACTACTTAACATGTGATTATTGTTAGTTGTAAAAATAAAAATTTTTTTTTTGATCTCGACGGACCATGTTGTTTTATTTTGCTGTATTATAAAGTCGATATTTCAAAGGGATTAACGACTTCCCTTTTCAAAATTTTAATAAAATTGTAAAACTCAACATGCATATACTTTGCAATTTTATTGAAGTCTTGAAAAGGGAGTTCGCCCTTCAAAATGTCGAATATATAATTCAGCAAAATAAAACAAGGTTCGTGGAGATCAAAAAAGGAATTTTATTTCTACAACTAACAATACTAAGAAAATAAAACGGATACATGTTATCGCACATACTGTTATTTCAATACGTGCGAAAAATCATGTACTACGCACAAACTGATAGGGTACAACATAAACTTGAAACTATCGACAAGCCAGGTAAACCAAAGGCCCCAGAAACAATAAAATTAAATCCCTTCTAGTTACCTGGTCGAGCATCTTTCGGCGAATGCGTATGCAAGCTGACGGGCGAAGCAGTCGCCGGCGGGCTTGGACTTTTACGTTGCTTGGGCAAATCTCTCTTGGCTAAATCCATCTTAGGCGTGTTTTTCTTAGGCGTGTCCCTCCTAGGCGTCTTTCTCGGCGTCTTCCGCTTGATGCGGTAGGTCTTCCAAGTGGCCGGCCGGCACTCGATCGGCAGGGCGTTTTTCAAGATTTTTGGCGGCGGCTTCGAGCGCTGCTGATACCAATCGGGCACCTCTAGCTGCTCGATGCAGCGTTGCACGCGCTCTTTTGCGTCTGATAGTGATTTTTCCTGTTTTTATAGTGAATAAATTGTGTTATTGTTTGTGATGGAGTTGGCGTGATTTTGGTTGCCGATTGGCGTAGGTTGAGAATGCTTGGTTTTTGTTGCGCTGGATATTTTTATGTTTGGCGTTTGAAATTTAGGCACGTAAAACTAGAGTATGCAGATTTATAAATGATTATTCATTTTTTATAGAAATGTATCAAGTTATTGATAAACTTTTATGTTTGTATTTACGGCAAATGCAATTGTCATCCCGTGGCAATCTTAAAATCACGGTAGATGCACTAACTTTGTTATAATAAAAACACACAATTGAATATCCTAATATCAACAATTAAAAGGAAATTTACTTAAAAACATTTAAAACTTCCGAATACATATAAACAATTACCGAAGTAAACTCTAACACCAAACATACGCACCACGTGTATGAACTGTCAACAAAACTTACCGGATCGTCGGAATAATATCCCAGCATGTTCTTTCTCAACCACAGTGCGGACGTCAACATCCTGACGGCAGCTCGTGCATCTGCCTAATGCAGCAGACCCAACAATCAATTAAACGAACACTCAACGTTGCTTTAACTATCGACGCTGACGAAGACTGAAAAGGACGCCAACAACTGCTCCAATAACTACCACCTGGCACACTTGTATATCGAAACTTGTTGCTTCTTGCTCGAGGGTTGACTCGGAACTAAAGCAACGCTCCGGTCGGCAGATGAATACATACTCCTGCCTCGAGGGGGTGGGTGGTTCTCCAGGGCCCGGCCGAGTGTAATAACCATCGGATTTTCCGGAAAATTCTGCGCACTTATACCTGAGGCGTCGGCTGGCCCGGGGATTATAGCAGAGAGACAATGCGCACATCGAGAAAAGGTACGTGCGCACGTGAACGGCCGTGCGAGCATGTACTTACCTGAGGACTGCTGTGCCGCCTGCTTCGGCTTATTGCGCTGCGTCGACGTCTCGTCTTGAGGATTGACGCCTGATATACCTGTGTAAATACAGACGACGATTTTAGGAATTTCACACGTACTACGGGGAATTGTGATTTATTCGCTGGAAGTACGTGCCCTGTTGTACAAGGATATTGCAATCTTGGCATCTTAGGCTGATTTGTGAATGTTGCTGATTGCACAATGATAGAGGATTGCATGGGTTTAGGGTCGGCGGAGTTTGGGCAATTTTAATTCTTTGGTAAAAATTTGCTCTTGTGTAAATTAATTTATTGTAGGAATCTGTCGTGAAAATGGATCAATTTAGTGACATTGAATAAATATTATAATTTAATTCGTTTTGTTTTCTTCATTAATCATTAAAATAGCACAATAAAAATGTATTGATAAATAAAAAAATGCATGTGTTTAAGAGTGAAAATTCTAAATAGTAGTCCGAGCAATAGTAGAAAGTTCATATTTTTTATATTAGAGATTGCAGCTGTATCATAGATGCATATTTAGTACGATTTCAAACAAGTTTTGATGCTTCAAATTTTGTTAGTTAACGTGATTTGAGTCATATTTGTTCACCATATTAAATGGACTATCTAAAAAAAATAACATAATGCTTGTTTCTATTTATTCTTAACAAAGACAGATTTTATTGGATGCTATAGTTTACGATCATTTTAATACGTGCGACTGCTGGTTAAGATAACCGAGGATGCTTACATTAAAGCAACTATGTGTCGAGAGCGAATATAGATAAATCCTGAATGGTAGATTTTTCCCAGATTTACGATGAGGAGAAAGGATAAAAAATAAATACACCAAAATTATCTTAAAATACTTTTATTTTCTTTCTTTTTACATTATAATATAAATTCTCTATACAATTTATTATTATTGCGAATCTTTTTAAGTAGTCATAGCCAGGTATTTAAAGATAAAGAGAATGTTGCACAATTCAAAAAACTTCTTAAACTATAATCTACTATTTACCATTTGTAATTTTGTAAATGTGCAACATTCTAAATAGAGCCATAAAAAAGAAATTAGTCGTGATCTGGCTTTGTCCTTAATGACCACATAATTTACGTAATTATACCTATATATTCTTCAACGAGTCATTTAAGCACGCACGAACCAGTTCGTAAAGTTTCGGTACTTCATTAGCACTGAATCACTCGTTAAAAATCATCTGTTAAAGAAAAATATAATTTTTAGTATTGATAAGACTTAGAATGCGATTAATAGTTTTTGTTATCTAAAATACAAAAATGGCACATAAGTGTATAAAAGTTATAATTTTTCGCCTCTAGCCTCAACTTATACCTTATAATTCTTTTTTTACAATAAACATTTAATCACAAAACAAAAATTATACTTTATTAAAATCTAAAAAAATAAAATTTACTTTTAAAAAAAAATAAGTATCTAAGGTATAAAATATATTTCTCTTAAAAAGTAAAAAAAAATCAAGAATATCACCTTATTATCACTATACATCATCGCACATAAATCATTCTTTGCCGATTCATACGAGCAGGCGAAAAATCTTTACTTTTACAACCTCATTTGATCATCATATCAATGTTTCGCTTTTGCCACTAATTCCATTTTACCGTCCATAATGTCTCACAAAACGACCATCACAAAGAAACACCTGCTCATACCAAAATCGACCTAAGTTTAGCCGGCTCCGGCCTCGACTGCAAGCTCGTCATGAACCTCTCGCGACCGATCTGCGTCCGCTCCGAAATGTCCGGCGAGTGCCCCGACGAGTACTCCGACGAATAAGGCGAAGTCGACAGAGCCGAGAAGACCTCGGATAGAAACGATCCACTACCACTGTTTCTATTCCTAGAGCTAAGCGTCGCCGTCCTCGAGGAGGCCGCACTGTCCGAATACCCGGAATCCGGACCCGTTTCATCGATCTTAAACAGCTGCCTGGAAGCCTTGCCGCTGCCTCTCGAGACGCAGTAGGTGCGTCCCCAGTCCTCCTGAGGCATCCTCTTAATGGGGCTGAGCTCCGGCGATGAGGTGCGCTCGTTGCTGATGTTGCCGTTGCTGCTGCTGCAGCCGAAGCTGTAGCGCGAGTCGGACAGCAGGCTCAGCCGCGTGCTCGAGCGCAGAAGGTTAAAGGTGTTCTTGCAGGGCACCCAGTAGACGTCGGGCTCGTCGCTCTCCGGCTCCGAGAGCGCATGCTGTTCGTCGCCCGAGTTGAACGAGATGCTGGTTGATTTGGCTATGTCTGAGTCCATGCTGTTGCTGCTGCTGCATCTGTGCTCCTCTTCCTCCTCCTCCTCCTCTTCCTCCTCTTCGAGAATGTCGGGGTAGTGGCACTCGCGGGGGTAGCTGGGGGGCTTGCCGATGTAGGCACGCGCCTCGGCGACGCTGCGGTCCAGCTCGCCGATTATGTCCTGGATGAGGCTGCTCTTGCCAGGCGCCAGTCTGCTCTGCACGATCCGCTCCAGCTCGGTCGACTTTTTCTTCGCGTGCAAGAAGCGCCTGCTCGGCGAGAACTCCAGAGTGTTCAGTCTGTTTTTGGCCTTGGCTCCGTCGTGTTCCTCGACTTCCTTTTCGTCCTCGGTGCCGGCGAAGACGCGGATGCGCGTCGTGACCCCGTCGGGCTTGACGTTCGCCACCAGGAAGCTCACGTGATTCTTGCCGTCGTTGAGCTCCGGGTTAGCGACGCTGCTGACCTTGGCTGGCTGCAGCTCGATGTGCTTCGTCACTGTGTACAGGGTTTTGGGAGTGGATGTATTTGAGGGTTTGGGTGAGGAGGGAGGCGCGGGTTTTCGCTTCGGCAGGACGATGTTGAGGTTGGCGACCCTGCGCGAGCGGCTGACTCGCGGGAAGGTGTTGCTGCCGCGGAAGGGAGGTGGTTGAGGGGTTGAGGCGATGGGTTGGATGGGTGTTTCGGTGGCGACAGGCTCGGGAGATGCGCGTTCCATGATCGGGGATGGTGGGGTCACGACGATGGCCGGGGGCTCGAGGTGGTCGAATGACTTTTGAGACGGGCTGTAAGATTCGTTGCCGCTGTCGTTCTCTGGAATCCAAGTGAAATCTGAAAATTAATTTGATTTTTCCAATTTTATATTTTGTTCAAAATTAAAATCTTATTTTTAATAAAAAAAAAATTGTGTTTTAAATAAAAAAGGTCGTCATGTATTCAAATAACTGAATGAACTTAAACCTCTTATAAGCTTTAGAATATATATGAGAAATCTTGCAAAACTTAAATTCAAACTTGCCAAAAAACTGCAAACTCCACTAAAAAAAAGACACCATAGATATTCACCTGTAATCAAGGGCGCTTTCTTCGGCGTGCTCCTGGGCGATCTCCTCTTGGATTTTTTCGGCGACGGCTTTCCTCGCTGATGGATTTTCCAGGAGGCTGGCCGGCACTCGAAGGGCGTACCGTTTCGCAGAATCTTGGGCGGAGGCTTGGAGCGCTTTTTATACCATTCCGGTACTTGAAGATCTTCAAGGCAGCGCTGCACGCGGAGCTCCGGCTCGGTCAGCGGTCTGCTCCCCTGTGAGAATGTTTGGGAGAAGATTAGCTGTGACGATGGGTTGGATTGATTGAAAAATAGGTAGAGGTGATTTGTCTTTGCGGTAAAAAATTACAACTAAATCGGGAGTTTTAGAGTGCTAGTATGTCTTTATATGAAATTTAATGCAAACACTGAGAAACCGAAGAAAGTAAAAATTACGAGGTAGTTGGTAAAAATTACCAACCTATTCAGTGAAGCGATCACAGACTGTCAAAAGGAAAATTTTTACCAACTAGATTGGCAAAAATTACAAGTTAGTTGGTAAAAATTATAAACCAGATTGGCAA
>UELX01000461.1:0-77367 GCA_900480035.1 Eupelmus urozonus
GAGAGAGAGAGAGAGAGAGAGAGAGAGAGAGAGAGAGAGAGAGAGAGAGAGAGAGAGAGAGAGAGAGAGAGAAATAGTATATAACGGAAAAGGAGAATCATCACTTTGTTAATTTATAATTCGCTAAATATGTTTGATTCAATTGAGGGTCGTTAATATGTTTACCCTCTGTCCTTTCAGTACTGGTTGAATTAATTGGATTAAGATTACTGCGTTCTCCCTGTGTAATGTCCTTGTTCTAAGGAAAATTGATTATCCTATTATACAAATTTATTCGCATTATTCTTTGGACACAAAAGTTTTTACCTCAACAAATTCAAAAAGTATTTTGGACTGTACGGTAGACCTGGAGTGTACATTTACACTAGTCTTGTTTGGATATATTTAGGGTTGTGGCATAAATTCACAACAAATTGGTATCCAGATCAGGATCGTTTCAGGAAACTACAAGTGAACTCGATCTAATCGCTAAATTAGTCGATACATTACCTATTAAAGAAAAATACACTTAAGAAAGATATATGATGTCGATAAAGAAGATTTAATATATAAGGTGGGTTCCAGTGAAGTACGTAGGAGACGATGTTTCCTGGAGTAAACGGTCTGTTTTAAGTGATTTAAAATGAAAGCAAATGTAGCGCTGCATATAGAACATTAAAAGTAATTGAAATTGGAAGAATTTCATTGTCATACTATTATTTTTTTATACCGTTTCTGCCATTATATTTATTTCAGAATTAGTGATTGATGTAAGAATAGTAGCTATTGGCATAGTTACAAGCGAACGCTTCGATCCAGTAGTAAATTCGCTTAGATTTAAAATCCCTCAATGTCAATTTCACCACTAAAATTTCAGCAAAAACTGGACGTGACATAACGACTTCTTTCAAAGATGAAATTACATAGAGTCTTCAAGTCTTCTTGGCTTACGTAAAGGATAATGGCTCCGACTGCGGGTTCGTGCCGCGACTCTTGAAATAGGTACCTAATCGGGATGATGCGCCGCTGGGAGCATTTCCATGCGAAACTGGGAGGGAAACGCGCTCGAGCGCTAGAATTGTGACGGACAGGTCGATGACTTATTCACGAGACCGAAGACGAGGACAAATTTGTTGGAACATTAAGCTTGCATAATTGTCAGGGAGTAGTTTTCGTTCAATGCTCGTGGTTAATAATAAGAATCTTGATTAATCTTTCATTAAGTTAAAAGCGGTTTGGCCATTTATAAAAAGGTGAAACATTGTTTTCCGTGCTGCGAGAGGAATTTTAGCGAGAGATAAACGAAAGAAGTCAGAAGATTCATGATTTAGAAATTCCTACTCCTGTGAAAACGAATATACACGGAGAAAACAGTCTACTAATAATAATTAATGTTGTCCACTGTCGGAGGTAATATTTGCATGAGATTGTTTATTAAAAAATCCAGGAAGATTAAAACTTAATTTAAAAAATTAATAAATATTTCTGTTTTGCTTAGCATTACAATGTGGTCATTTTCATACATTCTTGAGAAAAAGAGGTACTTTAGCTAACTAATATTTAATTCTGAAGACGAATCTATACATTTACGTAAATAGTGTTTAAATAGTTCAAAATCCAAGGTTATCTAAGTCTACAATGTTGAAATTTCAGAAATACAATTCTTTTTTTATTAAAAAAATATCGTTCAAAATAGATTTAGCATCTTACAAATTTATGCTGAGTGCAGGATCAAAAATTAATATTTCCGTAGTAGTTTCAGTACACTTGGTGGTCTTTAAGAAAATATTATTCATGAAAGTTTCATATTAGTTGACTTTAATACGAGACTTATTGCCGTTATATTGTTATTAGTTAAATCAAATGATACTTTTCTTGTAATTAAAACTTGATACATTATCTAGGTGTATAATAAATTGTATTGATAATATAAACATTTAAGCAAATATTGAATTTATTTACTAATTTAAGTTTTGTTTTATAATTTCTTTTAAACAAGAATATGAACATTTTTCTTGAAAGCTCTTTTACGAGTAACTTTTAGCTAGAAAAATATTTAAATAAAATTCTGGGTAATATTTACCAAGGTATACCACATGAAAAAGAAACAGTGGCACTTCTTTTCAGCATCATGAATACATAATAATCCGCAATATACAAAATCAACCTCAACCCACAAACGCACCATTTCTGAAATGATATTTCCTATAAATATAACATGCAAACTACAAGGCGAATCGAGAAAAAAGTTAATTGCTAACGAAATTCTCTAAAACAAACAGCCTCATAAGGCCTTCCTTTACAACGCCAGTACACACACGCAATTCGCCCGAATTAAAAAAACATGACTACCGACCCTTCATGTTACGCTCACCTATCCTCTTCCCCCGAAAAAAAAGTAAAAAGAAACAACAGAGCCTCTCGAATTCACCGTCAGAGAAGAAACTGGAGGGCAACAGACGAAAGTAACGCGTATACGTAGCGCACACGTGTACTTGGGGGGCGTACGCGCGTTTTTTCCTTTTTTAATAAATAAAAGAGCATCTTTCTCGTACCGGCCTGGCGTTATCATGATGATAATAACACAGAGAGAGAGAGAGAGGGAGAGAGAGAGAGAGAGAGAGAGAGCCAGGGCAACTAGCACCCTCGCGGCGGCGCGGCGCCGGAAAAACACAAAAAGGACTCCTGGCGGCGGAAGCTCGTTAAGGCATCGCCGACGACGAAAGCGCACGAGCTCGCTTACACGCGCCTCTCTATACTCTCCTCTGAGCTCTGCGTAAATACGGCTCGTTCGTTAAAATAAGGCTCGCGCTCGGCTGCGTCATCTCTGTACACACGTTTTTCTCCTGCTAAGGACACGTAAGATGCTGGGTGTGTCGTCTCGTGAGTTTGAGTGTTTTTTTTTTTTATGTAGTTAGGTGTGCGGAGAGAAACTTATGTGATCGTAAACAAATATGTGGAATTATTTTTAGTTTTGTTTAAAGATGAATTATTATTTAGGCTTCTTTTGCATTGTGGGCTTATTTTGATGAAAGTTGATTGTAAGTGATAGTGATTGTGTTAAGATAGTGTTTTAACAAGTCACTGTTAGTATTATTTAATTCCTAAATATGTCAGTGAAAATTTATTTTGAAAAAGTAATTTTATAAGAATACATAATATTGTGATAAATAAAGCCATTTTAATAATTTCAGAATGATAAAAGAATAATAAAAGTAAAGAAAAGTAGTTAAGTTTACAAAACTAGATTTTCTAGAACTTACTATAATTTTAATTTTCAAGAAAACATTACTACATTTATCTCAGTATAAGCAAAATATATTAATAGAAAAACATAAAAGACATCTGTTTGTGACTATATATTTTTGTAAATTAGTTATGAATTTATTGATATAAAAGTAATAGAAACGTCTTTCATTTGAAGGACATTCAGTTCATATCCATGAACTTTAACTATTCGAGAAAGACGTTATGTGCAAGTAGATACACTAGAGACGTTGAAGGCCGTAGTTACGGCATGATTAATTGATTCTCGCAAGCTGAACGTAGATGCAGGGTTAATATACGCGCGAGCTATAATTGCGCTGCGAACGCAATAAATAATTTAATGACTTGTTAGTAAAAGGAAGTGGGTGCTTCGGAAATTTTAAAAATAAACGGATGTCGCTGAGTTGATTAATGAAGCTTTTGTATTTTTAAAGTCGCGGAGCTTTTGACAGCTTTTTGGTACATTTACGCTAAAGTGCTCAAAATGCTATCTTTTTGAGAGCGGTGTAATCTGATTATGAATTTTCAGGAAAAATTTACAGCGAGCAACTTTAAATTTAATTAAATCTTGTCTTTTTAAAAGAAAGTCGCATGCTTATGTAATGCACTTTGCTAAAAAGATAAAAATTAACTTAAATTTAATTTAATGTGGTAAGAACGAAATATCACATTAATTATTTTTATTATTTTTTTTTTTTTGGTATAAATAAGTTACTTCTGATAATTTATAACGGTAAGACATACTGATTAATTGATAATTTAAAATATTTTATAAAATTAACATAGCATTCAGGATTGAAAAAAATGTTGGTAGCAGATTCACTTTTTTTGAAACAAAACTTTAAAGTAAATAAAGCTTTGTAGTTTCTATCTCAAAGTTTTGACACTTCAGATACGGATAGGTTCAGATTTTCTGTAAGAAATTCGAACTTGTACAACTAGATTTCTGTGAGAAAGTTGGTACCTCGTATATTCTCTTTATATCAACGATGTCATATTTATTTATTTTACTTTTTAAAGAGTGTTCGTATTTGAAGTAAAAAAGTAATATTTTTATAATTAATCATGATTTATTAGCTAGTTAAGATTAAAAATAATTCATTTTATTTAATTAATAAATTTTTTTCATTTTTTAATATGGTTGGAGTGAAGATATATTTTTTACTTACAGAAGTAATTATTTTTCTAAAAAGAAGCTCATTTATATTTTTCAACTTTTCAAAATATTAAGGTACAGCTTTTTTAAAAATTTCTTAATGAACTTTTTAAAGTCCACCATCTCAGTGTCGTATAATAGCTTTTTAATTCTTTATATATTTTAAATTGAAATAATTTACAAACAAAATCCTTAGTAAATTAATAAAAATCAATACCGTCTAAAATTCAATTTTATCATTTATAATTCAACCAGCCCCTCAAAAAATCAGCAACGAACCAACATTAAACCCAACCTTAAATCCAACCACCTAATTCCCTCCTCTTCTTCCCCCCCCCCATTTCCTTAAGCACTCATCAATTCAAAGGTAGCAACTCACACAGCGATTTTTATAATCCCATCCACACACTCACTGACATCGCGAGCATCTCAAAGGGGTCCGCTTGAATTAATAGCAGCGAGAGCGTCGCGCGTCTTAGGCGGCGTACATAATAAAGGCGCGCGTGTTCTCACAAAGCTCCCAAACACTCTGCGGCAAGATCATCCGGGTCTGCGCTGTCGCGGCTTTTCTTTTGCATGCGCGTACCCAGCCTCCTCTCTTCGCTTAGTAATGAGCTGTCGTGCAGCGCCTCGGAAAATTAGATTCTCTCTGGTTTCGCGCGGCTGGTTTTGGAGGGAAGTCTTGGTGGTTTTCCATAATGTTTCAATTAATTCGATATTAGAGCAAGAGACCGAGTGAGAGAGAAAGAGGGGGGGGAGGTTGAGAGAGTAGAGAGAGAGAGGTACAAGCTACGCTGCCACAGTATCTTTTGATGTACTTAGCGGGGAATTTAATTATAGCGCGCCACCGACTGACGTGACTGGTGAGAGTGCGAAAAAGCGAGAAAGTATGGTGAGAGGATTAACGTCGTGGATGAGGTTTTAGTGACTTACTCGTGTATCAAAATTATATAAATACTGGGGCTGATAAAATACTTTGATGGATTATGTAATACTGATTTAATATTTGAGATTGTTCATTAAAATTAGTTGACATTTAAAATAATTGAATTTTAGGTATTATAAGATCCATTTTTTAATTACAGTTATTCCACCCACAAGAATGATATATTTATTAAAATATCTCATCAATAATATTTTAAGCATTCAATGAAAGCATTTGTACAAGCAAGTGGCGCATCGATAGATTAACGACCTACAGACGTTTCTCCAATAAAAACCCTAAGCTCTCATTACTGCTTCGCCGGCACTTCAGATGAATAGAGGAAGCACTCGCACAAAACTGCATCATAAATAAAAAAGACGCATACACGCACGCACTAAACCGAATGCACTTGATCGCAGGAACGAATTCCTAACAGGGAATTCACACGTTTTTATTTATCCCATTTATAAACACATTATACCTAGAGCAAACGACCGGAAAAATGTCCTTCCAGGAGGGGCCGTAATATACGCTCCTTTTGTATGATATATACGTCTGGTTCCGCGTGAAAATCTCCTTTATCGTCCCTTAGGTGTATGGAGTCTATATATTTTTACCAGACAGGGACAGAGTCGCGTGCGTGGAATTGCGGAGGCGTGTTTTAGGCCGTTCGTCGATGATTATATTTATTAGCCAATTATAAAGGAGATAAAAGTACGGCCGTTTAAAGAAATTGCGAAAGCTCGCTCTGCCGCCATTTATTCAGAAGTTTGGTGCGAGCAAATTTTTTTTGGATTCTGGAATAGAATTGTCTATTATTTATGGTGAATAATGTAAAGGCGGGCGTATAATTGATAGCTTACTATTTTCAACTTCAAGATTTTATTTTAATTGTTTTTCTTTTTCTTTTATATAATTAGATTGCGGAGTGGACAAGCTTAATTATATTAAACAATTAAAATTTTTTCTTTAATATTATATTTTAATTGTCAATTCATTCTTTAGTCAATAGCTGTTACCAATAATCAATATTACCAACGTAAATTCAGCTTAATATTTTATTACAACTTTAATAATTTAACTTTGTAAAGGTACTTTTAAGCCACAACTTTTAGTATGGATTTAATTAGCTTATGCAAACGAACAAACTTTATAATAAGCATATTTATTTTGTTAAATAAATCGATAATGTATTTCAAATTTATGACTTCAAATTTTATTAACTTTTTCCCCTATATGAATAATATGCATACTTTTGAATAATATATGCATTATTACTTAAATCATACAATCCCAATCAAATAATTTCATTGAATATTACGTATGTATAATTATAAAACAAAAAAATAAAATAAATCAAACACTCATTATCCATAAATACTCTCTTCTCTTCTCGCAAAACAACGCTTACCCCAGTGTTTCGCACTCGCGTAACCTTCACCTCCCATTAATCCAGCAGCGAAAATCGCGTTCTAAAAAATAAGCAGAATCGATGCATTAATCGGGCGACTTATCAAACGACCGCTGGTTGCAACCTCTTTGGGCGAACTTCCTTAATGATGGCCTCCACCTCTTAACGATCCCTTTAAACTACGGCTATCGATCCCTGCGGCTTCTCCCGCACGCGCATACATATCGCAGACCCTGGCTCTTATCTCGTTTTCTCTCTCTCTCTCTATTTCACGCTCTCTCGTAATTTTACTGAAACTTGCGGGTTGGGCTCTTTGCATTCTCTCATGGTTTGATCCCATTCTTCGCGCATGTGTAATGATTGCTAATTGTGTCGAAATTAAATGATTGGAGAGAGGTGGGCGATTTGTGGAGCTGATAGCTTTGTTTTTCTGCATAAATTATAGTGGGTTTGTTTATGAAGGTATAAGAGCTTTATATTTTCGGAACATCAACAGGTGTTTTTGTGTTTGGGTTCCGTTTGTTTGCTTTTTTGGTTTGTTGATAGAAATTGCTCGGATTATTTTTTTTCCATTAGCGATGCCGAAAATGATTCTTTTATTCATTTTTTCACAAATATTAGCAAATGTAAGTACTCGAGCTTTAGATACAAACGTAACTATGATAATCTTCTAAAAGTATTATTATAAATGACTAACTATTATTTATACAATGTTAAATTCGCGATTTGACTTAAACTATCACAATAACTTACTTCATCGGTTTGACTTAATAACTTAGAGACAATTGTTAGAAGATTTTTTTTTTTAAAATAACTTATTTTATTTATAAAATCCACCAAATAAAAGCTCTCAGAAAAAAGCAACAAAAACCAAGCGAAGCTCGCTCTCTCAACCTCCGACTATCACGCAATTGCCTCCCAAGCCTCGCAAACCTCCGACGACACGTCTCTGGTAAACGAATCACCGAAAAGTCTCTCGTCGCCGTAGCGTCCGGCCGTCGGCGCCCTTCTCTCTCGTCCCTAATTAACGTCAAATCGCTTCGCCGCCGCCGACGCATTAGCTCCCTCGTAAAATACTCAGCGGCGCTCTTGGCCCGATTTCATCCCAAAATCCGTGGCGCCATTAATAAATAATTAATCGTCGCCCTCTCTCTTTCTCGACCTCCCGCAATTTGTACCGCGCTATTTGCGCTCGTCCATTATTCTCCCCCCCCCCTCCCCACTTCCTCCCTTTTTTTCCCCACCCTCGCCGTCTGAAAACAATGTCAACGTCTAGGAGCCAGCGCGCGAGTGTTTTGCTTGGTAAGAGGCCCTTCGCTTATGTAATCTCGCGACGAGGATCTAGCCTCGGCGGGCCATCAGTTGAGAAAACTATAAACGGAAACGATTCCTCGCAGCAGCTTCCCGGAAGTTGGGGATGGAAAAAAAGTGGAGGGACTTATATACGTAGAACCAATTTAATCTCTCTCTCTCTCTCTCTCTTTCGACTTGGGCAAACACAACGGGATGCTTGTATGCGAGGATATAGCTCCTTGCGTGAGAGCAAAGGGGTTTCTTTTTTGGAGGAATTGTCAGGGTCGCGTTGCGAACAACGGGAGCTCGGCGAATGAAGCTTTCTTTCTCCTGATGGTTGTCTTAATTTAAAAAAGCTCCCGCCGCGCTTACAAAGTCGGAGCTTGCGCTCATTTACCGCTTTCTTTTAATCTTTTTTTTTTTAGTTTTCCTCCCGCTCGTTAAATGGAGAAAACGTCTTAAGGATTTCGGCCGACTGTTTGAATAGGACGTCTATTTTAATCTGCCCTAATGGCTAATTATGCTAATGATGAAGGCTCCTTCTTTTTAGAGGACGATTATTTCTCTCGCGCGACATCTCGGAGTCTCAGCTAGTAGTCTGTAATATTTTCATTAGATACGTGCAATATTTATAAAGCTATCACGTGATTATCTAGAATCGCAAAGTCATGATTAAGCTTAAGCATAGATAAATCATACCACTGCTTGTCTATATCTAAAAGTTCACGAAGTAATATTGCTGTGTATTAACAAGTGTATTCTCCAGGCGAATCGGATACGTGTGCAATCATTTAGCTAGAAATTAACGCTTGCTACACCTGTCAGGTGCTTCACGATGAAATATATCAAACTACTAACTGATGAGCTGTATACAGTTCGCAACTGAAAGTGCAATTACGTCCCAGCCCCGGCTACTTGTATATATAATTTTCCATTATTTTAGTAAGTAAGTGCAGTATCATACATTAATTCTTGTTTACCCAGAAGGCAATTTACATTTAGAGAATTTTTAATGAAAACTACAACGTCATTATCTCTATATAAATTGGCTGTTGTTGTAAAGATTAATAATGTTTATTCAAATTACAATAATTTAAATAAAATTCAGTACTCGACTCTTTCTTTAAACTTTTGTCCTCTCTATCTTTCTCACGTAAATTTCAACTTCCCGAATCGCGAAAGGCGATCACCAAAACTACCGAAATATCAAATTCCCGATTGTCCGTGCGCGCTGGCGTACGAAAAATCGAAACACTATCTCTCTGTTCTCAATAACGTCCACGCGCGGCTCCGGTGTTTCCAGAGCCAGCCGTGATTTTCAAGAAAGGAAATGCCGGCCGCAAAAAACTAGCCAGTCGACGCAGAAAAAAAAACCCGGGGAATATGCCATCTGCGCGCTGCGTGCGTCGCATGTGCGAACAAGTAGGTAGCCACTGCGCTCCGCCGGCCGCTCTAACTTTGCGATGATCGTGCTATTTTCTCGAGGCGGCACGGAGACGCCTTCTGGGAAGGTTCAATTAAACGTCTGTCTGAGGGGGCTTCTTCTACCTCGATGTGTACTCGATTGCGCGCGCGCTAGTCATTTGGCGATTCGTCGAATGGAACGAGTGACGTGGTTGTGTCTTGTTGAGTCAGCGTCTTCGAGGGTCTTCGGGGAGAGTAGGAAAGGCTTTTGCTGGGATTTGAATGCAAGTTTGTTCTGGTAATCTGGGGTGAGAGGGGATTTTGGTTTGTGTGGTGTGTTGGGTTTTGATTTGTTTTAATTGTAAGAGTCAATTAGTTTGGAGTGTGTATAATTTAATGATTTTGATTTGTTTTAGTTGTGAGAGTCAATTAGTTTGAAGTGTGCATAATTTAAATGGTTTATACTGATTGTTGTATGAAGAATTGATGATGGATTTAAAGACGCTTAAAACTATAGAGTTTATTGATTGGCCAAGAAAGGAAGTATTAATTGCATGTCAATCATTTTGTCATGGAATAACAATACCACAATGTAAAATTTTATTCTAATATTATTATATTTATTTTTTATTTTAAAGTTATGATAATAGTGCGCTTATTACATCTTGTTCTTAATCGAAGAAAAATAAGTAAACTAAATAAAAATCATATAATCTATACATACTTTGTAAAGTAAGAAATAATTATAAATAAAAACTCTATATAGAACATAACTGACATTTAAGTATAATAAACTTAAAGACACTTCTCTGCATTAAATAATATTCATTCCACAAAACGAAAACAGTCCTGCAAATAACTTCGAAATTTAATGCATTTTTCAACCGTATTTCAAATCTCCATCCTGAAATTGGGTTAGCGTGTCATTAGGATAATTGAGTTCCTTGGGCAAGTTTTTTTTTCCGCGGAACTGGAGCGCGCGCCGTCTTGGGCGATGAAAAAAAAAGATTCACTTTACACGCGTTCAGCCGGATACGAAGAACAGTCCCTGTGGACTTTCCGGCTATATAACGCCATCTATAAGTAGAAAAACTCGTAACTCGAACGGGTATTCCCGAGTCGGCTATATTGTCCGGTACCCCGGGCTTATTACTAACAATACTTTGCGCTTGATTGAATTGCCCTTATACTAGCTGACACAAAATTAATCTTTCAGTTTTTATAGAATTTTTACGCCCGATATAGATTCTTTACTGCCTCATACTAAAGTCACGTTTCAAGCCTCTTACTTCACACTCTACTATCACTCTGTATTTATTATGTACATATAAAATTTTTACTGCCGTAATTACTTCCGTGCAGTTCTTGAGTGGCTAAAGTAAACACATTAAACCATGAAAATTAACAATTAAATTCTTCATCCCATCCAAGCCTAAAACTTTCAAAAGACCACCTTCCCCAACACCTCCCCTATCTCTTATCGTGTACAAGCTCCGACAGCTCTCCAGCAGCGTAAAATTGAAACCGACATCCACCCCACCCATCTACCCAGCAACGAGCCATCCCATACACTCTCCACCTTAAAAATCCGATTCTCCCAGTCAAAACGATTATTCACCCCTCGCGTCATCCCCGGCCGGCAAAACCCTTCGGGCCGCTAATAAAAAAGAAATCCTTCACTCCCTATAAAGTCATCGGTAATCCGCCCGTAAACACGACAAACTCGCGCTGCGAATCCTCGCTCGCCGACACATCTCTCCTTAGCCGACAATCATCCTTGCGCTAGCATCCGGAGAAAATACTTTTCCAGAGCGCGCTCTCGGAGTCTCGAGATAAAACTGGCTTTACGAGAGAGCGCGCGATTCCGCTCGTAAAGTGCCTGCCCCAGCTGCGGGGGCATTAAGTCGCCTGTACGGACCTCTCCGATAATGGACGGGGCAGCCGCGCGCGCGCACATAAATTCCGATCGGGGCATAAGTTTTTCCTCTGCCCGGGGATCGTGCGGCCGGAGCTTTTTAAGAGAGAGATGACGCCGCGTATTAACGGAGAGAAGTTTATTTGTAAGAGCGTGCCGCGAATTGTTAGACGGGAGAGGTGTATCCGGATAAAAGCGAGCGCGTGGTGCATGAGAGGTGGAGACGACACGCCGGATAAAGCCGGTAGATTTTCCTTTTCGCGTTATTGTAAATAATGTTTTGTCTGTATGTGCGTATGTCTATGAATACATGTGTGCGTCACTGTGTATGTGTGTGTATGCATGTGTGTGTATGGAGGGTCGTGAGTAAAATTGTAAAGCTGGAACAATTGCGACGGGGGCATTGTAAATTTTGAACGGGAATTCCTTTCAGCGGTCTCGCTTTAACGAGGATCCGCAAGCGCTTTTATTTGATTTTCATTTTAGTCGAGATTTGATTAGAGGTAGCTGAGAGATATTTATGTTTCATCTTTGTTTCATTTTAAACTAGTGTGTTTAGAATATCTGAAGCATCAGATCTTACAATCTATGCTTCTAATGTAAACAACAGAAAGCACACAAACTTTTCTCTTAGTGTTCTATAAAATAATCAAATACTTAATCAGAAAAGTTAATAATACAGACGATTTTTCGGATTGAAAAGAATCTTCATTGAAAGTTCAACGAAGTTATCAATTATACGCTTGAAGAGATTTAATGATTAATTTTCAGTTTCAGAACTCGTGTATGAGAAATATCGCGCTACAAGTATACTCGCGGCATTATAAAGCTCAACTAGCAAAGTAGAACTTTTATATTATACTGTCGATTCGCTTCTTCAACTTTCATCCAAGAATGGCGTCGGACTATTCAATAATTCAACAAAAAATACGTTCCTTGTAGCGGATTCTTGCTCACTCGGCGTACTTGGTAAAAACCTCACATAAATTTAAAGTTAGAGGAAAGCCTCTTTTTAACTACAATCTCCAGAACTGTGGGTAATTATTTTGCATCTGTTATCAAAATTCAACCTAGGCCCAACTGATTAAACAAATTAAATTTTTCATCGTAGTAAACGCAAGAATGAGAGCAACCTCATAATGCCACCCTAGAAGAATCTGCTTTATACCTAATTCATCGGGATCGCTTCTCGGAAGCTTCGATCCAGGGGCTGCACCACTCCTCGAACTTCCTGAATTATGCAATTGTCATGTTACACGTAAAGTGCGATGGCGAGAGAAAGCACTACCTATCTCCTCATCTCTCACCGCTGGCTCCTCTGTTATTTACATCGGCAAAATTATTTATTTCACGAAGCTGCTGTTTGCGGTGCGTGCCCGGAATGCACACGAAAAGTCGACAGGATAATTGGGCCGGAGAAGAGACGAGGGAGCTTTTCAAATCATTGGGATGCAGTTTGGTTTTTCGCCAAGTTGTTTCATTCTCCCTTTTTTTTCAGCCCGGCGAATGTGAATGCTTGTTGCTTTTTGTTTCGCGGAGAATTTGCACGGGAATTCGCGAATATAACGCGCGGGGCCGCTGTGAGAATTGCTTTCCGCGCGCGCTGAATTATGAATTTTCTTCATTTTTCGGATGTGTGATGAATGAGAGACTGAGGGAAGAATGGTCTTTTCACGTTCAATCAATCTGCGAGGGGTATGAATTGGGAAGGTTTATTTGGTGTTGAATCGTGAAGTTCATGATGGATCGTTAGAATAATGAAAGTAATGAATAATTGGGTGTATGTATAGAGAACATTCAAAAAATTATAAATTATAAAGGTCTGCATGAAAGTGTTCAGCAATAAAAATATCAGACTGTGTGAGATACATTTCATCGACATTCCTTGATTCTTACAATCAGCATTTAATCTCCTTGCTTATTTATCCATAAAATATAGCATCGGTTAACTATCTAGTTTCATAAATGAAACAAAAAGACGATCGCGACATTAGTAACACTTACTATTTAAAACTTCTTTATAACACACTGAAGCGCCTCGAAAGCGCCAATCCAATGTGCATTTAAAGTTCGAACCTCTCCACACCACCGCGATAATTGCATCCTCTCCGATCGCAGATAATAAGATAGATTCAAAAGAGCGGCGGCTCTGAAACTACACTAATTAAACATAAGTTAAAGAGCAGAAAAAAGACGAGTGTGCAAACTAGAGACTGTGTGTCTCCTCGACCTGAATTCACATCTCGCAAAAAGAAGGAGAGAGAAAGAAGAGAGCAGCATCCGCTTGGCATACATATATATATACACTAGCACACGTACGGCTTTTAAGTAGGAAACTTGCTCTCCTCTTTCTCTCTCTCTCTCTCTCTCTCTCTCTTTCCCCCGTTACTCCTCTCGAATGGTAACGAAGAAGAAGACGAGTTCGTTCGCGGCGAGAAAGCATCAGCGTTTTTCATTCTTGCGCAGCTCGTTTTCCTTCTTTTTTCAGCGTCGCGGCTTTGAAGGAGAGGGACAAAACGCCAAGTGCGGAAACTGATCGCTGAAAGTTATCAGTTAGAGCATGTACGTATGCTGACTATGGTAGCCTAGTTTTTTTTTTTTCTTTCTTTTTTTTTGAATGGCGAGAAGAGGGTTTCAATAGACGCGGTAGAAGCTTTAAAGCTGAAAGTTTCTTTTAGATGTTCTAGTTTAATTAAGGTAGTTTTTTTATGAGTTTATATTAAATTTTTGATGGGCTTTATGCACCTTTAAGGGCCCCGAGACTTATTAAATTTATTTCCTTCTTTACGGCGAAATTGGAGATTAAAAAGTGCTGAAATTAGCTACTTGCTTTAAACGGTAGCGGGGAGCCCGGCGGCCGCAGTCTAATCAACTTTAGCCGCGTGCGTAAGAGCGTAACTTACGTAATGAAAAAAAAATAAGACTTGTCCCTTTTTTCCCAGGTTGTAAAGATAAGTTTTCATTGCTTCTTCATGTAAAGTTCAGAGCTGTAAAGAGGTTTACATCGGTTTATCTTCCTAAGTAACACTAAAAGTCTAGATTAGTCAAGCTACGTGCTTCGTGTTTTCTTATGAATAAAATTTTGCACAAGCAGAAAATCTCTTACTGTAAATGCGAGATGAAACATCAAGAAGCAACATAATAATTTATGGCCGAGATATGACCCTATTAAAAATTCGGAGAATAACATCCTGCGGAATAAAAAGGTCGCAAGTTTTATTTTCGACGCACAAAATTACCAAGGCCAATATTGTCTTCTTAAAACGCTGAATTTATTATCCTGCCAATGTTTTGTAAAAATCCATAAAACTCTCAAACTTTAGTGTTTTCCTAAAATTTGTTGTCGCAGCACGGTGATGCACGCAACATACCACAGCCAGAATGATAAACTTCTTATCCGAGATCGGACTAAAACTTCTCGCTCCGAGTGCTTATTCGTCGGATTTAAGTTTCCCCTAAACTTTTTTTCTTTTTCGGAAGTCTGTAAAACCTTGAACTCAGCAAAACTTAACGTTTGTGTATATTTGTCACTCAGTTTTTCAGCTTTTTTTCTACTCTATAATGTAGCACGAAATGTCCTTGTACTCTGCAAAAAACAATTATGTATAATATTAAAATATATTTAAGATGTTTTTTGTTTACTTATTTATTTATAATAAAGCATTCACGTCAAAATAAAATAATCAGCATTCCTTTAAATTGCCTAGCTTTGTGATAATTCACATATTTGAATTGTGTACCTATCAGATAGTAATCATTTTGGATCATTCCACTGATGTATAAACTTCATAATGATTATTTGATGCACGCTAAGTAATAACTACGCTTAGATTATAGATAATAAACTTGATTAACCCAATACGCCTGTCAGTACACCCACATACGTAATCGTATTTGACCAAACATTCCCAAATAGCACAACATCTTCATAAATGAATAAATCATCTATCAAATAAAGTTTTTCAACAAATCCTATCATAGAAACTCTTCTCAAATTAACCACTTTCAAATACTGACCTCTAATTTTCCAATCACCCGCAAACCCATTCTCTCAAGCCGTCAAACAATTACCTCTTCACTCCGGCCCATGCATCAGCAATAACAATCAAAATAGTACTAGCCCCCGAAATTTCGCGTAGTACTACGACCACGAAACACATCAAATCCCTTGAGATCCCCCGGCCTCCCTCGAAACAATCGCGTATGAATTTCACGACGTCATAGCCGGGGGGCGCAAACGCATACGGCGAAATTATCGGGGAGGAATCGATGCCGCGGCCCAGCAGGAAGCCCATATTCCTGGGACCGATACTATCGTCCTCCATTCCCTTAAGGTAGACCCAGCGCTCGAGTTTTGAGAGCCAAGCAGCGCTTATCTCGCTCCGTCGATCATCCAAGTAACGTTCAATTGCGCTTACTAATTAACGCCCGCACCCGGATTGGTCAGTTCTCTCGGCGAAAGTAAATTCGCAAACAGGCCATTATTGGCGCTAGGCCTGTAACGCGCCCGCGCGCGTGGGGCTAGCTGCAATCACGATCGTGTATGAGGACGCGCACGTGCGAGCACTGTCTAACCTAATGAGTCGCTGTCGGTGCGAGTAGGCACAAAGCGGGGCGCGGGTATATGGCCGTGCGTATATGGTCGTTTCACTGATCCGAAAATTATACACGCTGCCGCAGCAGGTGCCTTAGTTAGGAGGCCTCGAAGACGCTGGCAGCGTGAGCGAGTTGATGGATTTCGTCATGTTTAAAGCTGCTCGAGGAGGTGGTGGGATTAATTGAATGGGTGAAGGTTGTTTGGATACTGATTTTGGAGGTGTTGTGATTGAAATGGTATAATGTATGTACCTATTAGCTCGTTTTGGAGACTGTTGAGTTTAAGAGATAAAGTACGATTTTAATGACTTGTGGGTTAATAAGAAAAAATTGTATGATCGTGTTTAACGACGGACGTTCAAAATAAATATTTAAAAGACACTCAAATGGAAGCTGTAACAATCCACTTAAACTTCATGGATTGAAAAAGGTCTGTTTCATATTTACACACCGCATTTTTTTTTCTTATTTCATTTAAAGTCTTTACGGTAGTTTAAAAAATTTAAGAGAAGAAAATCCATCAAAGTCAAAGAGCGCTTTCTTCTACTTTTGCTCTTTTAAAAACGTTAGTTCACCCAGAGTTTAAACCGCTTCCTTTGAAAACATCCTTTAGACCTACAAAATCGTTTTTTTAAAAGAATGTAAGCATCATATTATACTAGGTGAATGTCCCAATATAAACTTGCATAAAACTTAAGGGTACTTAAGAAAATTTATCTATCCCTCTCCAGAAATATCCTCTCATACAATAGAGACTAAAAGTTTAAATATAATTATAAATTAAATTTTCGCTTAAAAGACATACTTATAGATTAATGTGGCAAATGTAATTAACTTAATTTAAGAAAGCAGTTATTAAAATACAAAAAATTCATGAAATCATGGTTTTCTATTTATTTAACAGGAAAACTTATGTGCAGATTCTACCTTACTTGGTAATAAACAATGCTCATTAAGAAAAAAAATTTCTTGCAGGTACGTTTCATTTGTTCCAGCGTCGCGTGTATTGAAGTTTTTATTAAAAGTTAGAAAATAATACAAAAATCAAAACAAATAGTCAAAGAAAAGATTACAAAAGTCTCAACTTTATTAAAGAATACTCCTCAATTTTTAAGAAAAATTGTTGAGATAATACAAACTTCTGCTACAATAGTTCATAAAATAAAAAATTTAAAAAACGATCCAGAGAATGAGGTTATCAGATATCACTTCTCGAGATGGATCAACATTTTAACTGTATATGTGAGTCGAAATAGCAATGGCATAAGTCATATTTACAATAATATTCAATTGTGGAAATATTTGGTTTCCTTTCAGAAGTAATTGTTAGTTAATATTTTAAAATAATTCATAAACGTTCGATATTGGATATCTCAAAAGATTAATATAATTCAGTTAATTTTTATTCTAAGTCTTACATATACGTAAATAACCGATAAGAAAAATAATATCTGAGCTAACAAAAATTATATTTATGATAAAACTTTTTACTTTTTCAAACAATATTTAATATCATTTTTCTTGCTTCTCCTTCCCAAATAACGCGCCTCATTTCTGGAGAACCCACTCAACCGGCCAGAAAAAAAACTTAAACATTTTCAAGTCTTTGTGAACTCAGTGATTTATCCGCCGATGGTGCAGAGAGCGCGCGAGTCACGCAGACTAAGACGTAAATAAAAGAGTTCAATTTAATCTAATCCCTCTCTTTCGTGCACTCGCTCTCCCGGCCAAGTCAACACGCTCTCCTGCTCACCCACACACCAGCCACCACACTCACACACACACAAACCTGCAATTTTTACACACGATCTATTCGAATCCCACCCTCTCCAAAGGTCTTTTGTGAAAGGCTCGCCCTGTATACACACACAGCCGATGAGAAAGCTTGCAAGCTCGGCCCGTGCATTCGCGTGGGCGCGCGTAAGCCGCGGTTGCAGCTAGAGAGAGAGAGAGAGAGAGAAAGCACTTACTCTTCAGCATTCGCAATTTACTTGGCGGGGAATCTGGGCGAATTGTATACGTGACCGCGGCGGGCGATCGCTCTTCCAAGCCGCCGCTGCTACAGTTCTAGACGTGAGGAATGCAGATCGTGAAATGAAAACTGAAAGAGGAAGGAAAGAGAGGGGGAGATAGGAGGGTAAGGAAGAGAGAAAGAGAGAAATTTACCACGACGCCGAGGCTTCGACACTGACAAAGCTAATGCCGGTAGCGCTCGAGCGAGCCGGCATTTTTCTTCCCGCGCACCCTTATTTTTTTTCCTTCTCTGCTTCTGCTGACCGTACTGTCCACCTCCCGCGGGGATTGTCTAGTTGTTGGAGGCTTAAAGTTGATCGAGTGGGGCGGCGTTTTGTCAGGATCGAGGTTACTAAGGGCGGAGACCTGTAATTTTTCATAGAGATGTAGGCTCGTCAATTTTTGATTGTTTGACGGAGTGACTTGGCTGGTTCTCGAGGATGTGGTATCATCGACATTCTTTATTGACTAATCTGTTAGGTTAATGTCTCATTTGGAGTTTGGCTTATTCACTTGGGGATTTTTATATCTCATCGTCTGTTAGTATATTTGCGGCGTGATAATTTTCAGGAAATTCGAAACCAGGAACTAGTTTATCAACAACTAAAATAAGCTATTTCAGTTTTTGATACGACATATGTATCTACCATTCCAGCTCCAACCACTCCACAACAATACACCGAGCAGCACTAAATACCATCTCTTTCGGGCACGCTATTGACTCTAACAACTTAAGCAGCGTTTCAAATTACTTCAAACTTCCTCCATCGCCTCGGCGCGCCCTGAAACAAGCGCGCAATATTAACACGATACAATTCCAAAACTCTCAATTATTGTAATTTCCATACCACGGTTTCCTCTCCCTCGACGACCAATTACCGGCCCGCGAGACTCGAAATCCTCTGAGACTTATTACTAGTTAACGCACGCTTCCCTTTTATCAATATGCCCATGTATGCGCACATTCGTTGAGTCAATTTATTGGTCACTGGTGTCAGACGCGTTTCTCGATGCGTGTAGAATCGTTAATTAATTTGCCGCTGCCACAATGCGAGTGTTATTTTCATTTTTTATTTTCAAGCGATGTTGCTGGCGATTTCACGTTTGTCAATACCCGGACAGGGTCAGTTTCCTTGCAGTTACCGGGTTTTTTATCATACTCGGGAGAAAAGCTGGAGCTTTGACAGCCGTAAATTCCGAGGCATACTTCATATTTCGCCTGCGCGCGGTGTGCGGAAACGCGGAAATTCTTTTTACTATATGCATTTTTTAGATGCCTCTGCAGTCTACTTTAATCTTGTAGAAACTGATGCGTGCCGAAGTATTTTTTTATTGCATTCAAGCGTTTGTTGTTGACAGGTTGAAAATTGAAGATGGACGTGTGGACATTTTTTGAGCGATGCTGACAAACATTTTTATGTTCTAGTTAATTATTTACTCGGGAAGCACTTTTCTTTTATGATTTTATGACAGACAGTATAGTAATAACAAACTTATTACAAAACTTATTTTAGAAAGTGGGTAATCCAGAGTTTTGAGACAACATATTATCTTGCATTTCAGTAATAAGACCTATAAAGTTGTACATTTACTCAAAATAAAGTTAGTTATTTAATAAAAATATTAAACTCAACCAATAAAAAAGCAGTTATACCATCAATGAAAGCACACTTAAAACATATAACTCTATGATCCAAGATCGCTTCTCTCACTGCCCTACGACCCACCGTCCGCCTCTTCACAGCCATCCACGATTCTGTCAGAGTCGTAAAACGTTGCGCAAACATTCGACTGCCGGCACTCTGCCCTAACCCCTTTCAAACCCTACCTCCTTTCTTCCCTCCTCTACTGCAGCCGGAGTTCTCTCTTTCTCTTTCCCTCGCACTCAGGCCACCTTTCACATGCCTTTTCGTCAGCATCAGCGCAGCTCGGCCGGCTGCATACGAAAAGCAGTCCGCGTGCGCGCACACGTAACACCTCGCGTAAAAAGACTCGTCCGCGCATTTCCATTCACAGCCGAGCTGCATTCTCGACTGGCAGAAAAGAAGCCTCTCTCTCCAGGCGACGACAATGCACCCGGCAGATACGTGTTATTTCTTCCCTGTCACTTTTCGCTCGCGCTTTAAAAAAAAAAAAAGAAGACACACGCGCGCGCCTGTTCTCCGTTAGTTGGCACTTTTTCGTTCACCTCCCGCTCGGCTTTCCAACTTTTTACTCTCCTTGTTTGCCAATTTTCACCCCGGGACGATTCGAAGTTCGCATTGAATTCGGTGACAGGACGCCACGCGGCCGATCTGTAATTGCGTTTCGCGGTTTTCGTTTTACTCCGTCGCACTTTATTTTCCCCGAGAGCGGTCCACTCTCTTTCTTTCGGCGAGTTTTGGCCTTTCAGCGGCTCTCTCTTTTTTCCACTCTTTATCCCCTCGCTTCGCTCGTTTTTCCAGAGCTTGACTCTCAGCTATCCTCCGCGCTTTTTATTTTTCACCACCCCCTGCATTGTGCGCCGGTATTTACGAGCGGCTGGGCAAATGAATGAGATTGTAATTAGCGATGAACTTTGACCGAATCGCCGACGACGCGTCGCGCTCAATTGGAACTTTAACCGGACAAAGCCGAGCCCCGCAGAGCCAGCGAGGTGGAAATATTTTTCAGCTCTTTGCTCTGTGTGCAAACGACCGCCCCTCGGCCGATCGGTCAGCCTCGGCTCTCGCATGCGGCAGGTGATTTGATTATACGCTCGCGCTCTTTCGCATCGGAAAGTCGGTCATTTATAAAGCCTGCGGGGCCTGGCGTGAGCGAATGAAAAATTTCAGGCGGTTTACTTTGTTTATTAGGTTGCATTAGTTATTGTCGATTTTCGTAATTAGTCAGTCGAGGACGGAGAACGGAATTTCGGTGATTTACAGTTAACTTTTTATTTTCCCTCGTAATTCGTTATAACGTTGGTGAATTTTCTGCTCTTCGAGTTATTTACGCAGTACTCGATCTTCTTTAAATACAGCTGCGCACACGAATTGGTGCATCGTCCGGGTTAACCTAGGAACTGTTATGCTACGTATAACACAGCATTGGGAGCAAAGAGATGATAGGTGTGTGATGTCTATAGGAACTTGCAGTAAGATTAAGCGTCGTGACGACGGTCACTTTTCATCCCTCCGTAATCGCCTACCGGCTTGAGATAGTCCTTGCTTCTCACCTGTTGGACTTTCTCGGTTACTCGCTATCGCTGAAGGCTTCAACGCACGCCGCGCTGATAAATGCTTGCTCAGCTGTACGCTGTACTTGCCGAGTCTTACGAGGTCTTAAGGAGGGCGATCGCTCAGTTTTCGCGCGATTGGGTCAATTAATAAGTTTCTAGGCGGGAAGCTTTCATTGAAAGGCTGTGCTGATTTGGTAGGATGAATAATTGAAATGAAGGTATAATTTAATAATTGACAAAATAGTTGTAATATTATGATTGAATGAATTTAGGAACATTAAGTTAAAGTTATTTTAAGATTATTTTTCAAAATAATGTTCGTTACTTTACTAGTTAACTAAGTTGTTATTCCACCTAATGGGAAGTTGCTATGATAAAACTTGAAAGCTCACCGGAGTTTCGTAGCACATTAACATTACTCAATATTAATGCACTTTTGTACCCCCGGGACTTGCGAAAACTCAAAGGGTACATCGATAATAATATTATAATGAACAATGTTAACGTAATGAACTCTAGAATTATTCAACATCTAACTAAAAAGAACATAATTTCCATTCTCCAAAACCACTTTTTAGAATCAATCAATCAGCCAAAGGATAATATTCCAACCCAATTTTAAATCGAATTCAATCCAAAGCAATCGCGCGTGCAGCGACCAATCAAAATCTCCTAATCTAATCAATCCATAGAATCGAATCTCTCTGAATATTCACCAATCGTTAGCAAAATTACAATACCAGTAATTTCATTCGGCGACGCACCCCTAAAACACCGCGGCGAGCGCTTCTGTGCCTCAAAGTCCTTTCTCCGGCACGCTCAGCACGCGCGTCCTCGACTTTTGTGTCCGACGAGCGAGCGAGACCTTGGCGAGCGCGCGTAATTAATTAATCGGCCAAGCGCGCGCATACCCCCGGAAAATCGAGCTTTTGTGAATCCTAAATTAGTTGACGGCGCTGGCCTGCCGGAGAGAGAGAGAGAGAGAGGGAATATTGCGGAGCAAGGATTACGGCCCGTTCAAGGAAGGCACAATGGACTTCAAAGCTCTTTTGCAGGAAGAGCGAGAACACACGAGTGCGTGATGTGGGTAAAGGATGAGATGAAAGAATTGTCAACGTTATGGATTGGATTGTTTGGTTTCGAGGTAATTTGGAGATTAAAAATGTACGATTCGATGGGTTGTAATTGATGAGAAAAGAGGATTGGTTGTACCAGCGGTGACGATGATTGTTTTATTTTTCTACTTCAAGAATTTTTAATTAAAAAAAATTAAAGGAGCGACACGGGAATAAAAACAAAAACAATCCGACCAAAGCCGATTATATGGAATCCTCGATTGTTATAAAAGCTAAAGGCGATTAACAGGAAATAGGCTTTAAAAGCTTTCTGTCTAAGTCAATAAATTATAATTCGCAGGTGTAATCGAATCAGTTTTAGTTCGTTAACTTAGTAGAGGTGCGCTAGATTCATCCTTGCTTAGCCTAATTTTAATCGTAATCCGTTACATACTTCAGGAATATGCCAGCGTCTTACTCCGCTACAAATCAGTTAAAAACCTAATAACCTTAAATTCTCAACATATTTATAAAATCGAAAATTTATAACAGAAATAAATCATCACAGCTACATAAAATTAAACTTCGATCGGATCACCAGCATATTGCATACAAAACATTTCGCGCGCATAAAAAACCCACCCGAATTCGCAACACTTGTTGGGCGCCACCGTACCAGCTATAAATTGTAGTAAACTATTATTAAACAATATCGCAAAAGCTAATTATCATGGCTGGGTGCGCTCGAATGGCCAAACGAGGGCAGTGTCCGCATGCAAGCGGGTAAAATACAAAATTGCGATTATTGTTATTTACGTCGTTGGCCAAAATGCGTTAATGCGTCAGGAAGCGTGAGCGCCGACAGTGTAACTCGCGGTTGGTTAATGCACTCTCCGCGACTCTGCGCAAACCTACGGTCCATGTATTTGGAGCAATCCGCTTTAAGTGAAAAAAATAGGGAATTTTTGTTCCAGCAGCGTGGAATGTTTAATAGTTGAGAACGGTTCATTCCGGTTAAAAAAATATGATTCTTTTAATTATGTTATTTAACATATGTTTTTTAATATAATAAAATGATTTTTTAATCTGTTAATTGGAAATTAATTCTGGTTTTCTTTGTATGTTACAGGTGAGTAAGAGAAACGATCATTTGACTATATAGAGATTCATCGCAACGTAAGTTAAAAAGAATAATACTTTTGAACCCTTTTTTGTTTCTATATCTGAGACTATTTTTTACATTGACCATATAATGACATAATAGTACATTATGTCCTACGCGCCCACGTAAGCGTATATAAAAGAAAATCTCCCCGTTCAGACTAGCACGAGTATTTCGCGTACAGAGCCGACTTATAACCCGATTCCGCACGAAGGCGAGAAACGTAGTATTTTTCCTTGATATGGGTATACATATATATACACACACAGAGACACACACTCACACACATTTGGGACGAAAGCGATCAAACTCGAGCTTGCCAGTACCAAAAGCCAGTGGCTGGATTATCTTGCAGAAGTGCCGAGGGGTCCTAAACTTTTCTCTGACTTTTGCAGTGAGCGAGAGAGCGCGGATCAAAATTGAAATACACCTTTGCCTTAGGCAACGCTCCTTTATACGTCCCTGCGCGAATGTAGCTGCACTGCGCTCCCTTTTCGCGTTTCTTGCGTCTTTCCGTCTACCTTTTATGTGCAGCTTTGCTTTTGTTGATCGCATTGAGGTTTCTGCTGCCTTTCTTTTTTTGGATCTTACGTACACGCGATTCGCGCAAAAAAGAATTGGATTTGGCTTAGTTGAAAGTTTGTTTTTATTTTTGAATAAGGTTGAAGCAGTTTGTGTTTAAGAGTGTTGGTGAGTTTTGAAAAAAAGAAAGGGGTTTGTTGAAATTATTAAAACATCCAAAATGCAGTTTATCATGATTTTTTGATGGAATAAAATACACAAATTGCATACAAATAACAGACTGTGCCAAATATGTTCATTGTTAAATTAACAATTTTAATGAATACAAATGTAATTTTCAATTATATTAAAATGAAATAACTTTGTAATGCATTTGTAATGTATCTAAAAAATGAATAAATTCCTTTCTATCCTAAATAATTAAACTGACTTTTAAAACTATTTTGTAGCAATTAAGAATAATATAGAAAAAAAGAACATTTTTCGGAAACTACTCTAAAAAAAATTGATATTTATTTGGACGGCTTAATTGAATGAATTAAACTTTATTGATACAACCGAACTTCTGTTCACTGAAGATTTAAAATAGTTATTTTTGAAACGAGCGGCTTTTCAATATCTATAAATTACACCTATCAATAGCATTGCTTGTTACAATTTATTGTAAAATCAGTAAAATAGAAATTATATGATAACACGTTTCAACGCTTAAAAAAGCTTAACTTATTAAATTAAAAATTTTTTGAATTAAAAAAAAGTTAATTGGTTCAATTAAGTCTTCCAATCAGATATTTAATTTTATTCTGAAGAGGATTTATGAAAATCTTGTGGAATTATAGCAAAGACCATTGTGCGCATTTCAAATAAAATAAAGTTATTTTCATCCTCCAGCAGACGAGATCGTAAAACGAAATATTGTACACAAGAAGTACTTCATTTATTGCGTCTCGTTTTGTATTGTGACGTTACTGTAGAATTTATCACATAAATTGCCTACATATCGTTTATACGTTTGTGTAGTCTTAATTATATTAAAAGTCAAAATTTATGTGATTTTGAGTAAGAAGGATATATTGGAAAAAGCTAAAGTACGTCTAAATATTTCGAAAAATTTCAGTTGAAAAATTGATTTTTAGTGAATAACTCGGTATAATCTTCAATAAGTTTCAAAAAAAGATAAATTTTTATTATTTTTTTTCAAAATTAAAAAATCTTTATACTCCGCTACAGATGTACAGTAATTTCTTTCAATTAAAACTTTGCAAAACAATACAAAAATATATACTTAACAATCCATCCCTTTACTCCTGACCTCGTTTAATCTTACCAGCCTCAACTCTCATCCAATACACAATATGCATAACCACTCTAGAGCACGCATTCTTTAACCCAAATTCACCGCAACTATAACGCTTGATTTACCTACCCGATTTCTATAATCGCCCAGCGGTCCGCTTCCATTTGGCGTTGATGGAATACGAAGTTGAATCTAACCGGAATGAAATCGATTTGACGTTTACGTTCGCGTGTGCATGTGCCCCCGCGCGGCCGGGTGTTGGATAAACCTGACGCCGTTTGCGGTTTTGGCATAAGCAATTCGAGAGAAACAGCAGCGAGCCAGCGGTGGCCGCGCGTACGGCGCGGCTCGTATTTGTTGCTGGCAATCGAAAAGTTGGCTAATTCAATTAAAGCATTTCAGGAGCGGAGTATTAGCCAAGTATTACTATGCCACAGCGCGTTAGTCTGTGTTGAATGCGAGTAAAAAATTGCGGACGGATTATAATCGGTAATTTTGAAAGTATTTTTTGGATTTAACGAATTGTGATTAACGGAGGGTAAATATTTTTTCAATCATTAATCAAAAAGTTAAGCTAAACATGTATTACTATATAAATCCCTAGACTTAAGTTCTATATTTTATTATAATCTAAAAGATTGCTCCTTATCAGAAATCCAAAACTGTATTTCCACTTTGCCAACCTCATTTTTCCTATTTCATACTAAGAAAATTACCTTCCCGCCTTCAATAAATCCAATTTTTTGTAAAAGTCCAAAACAATGCCAACTAATTAAACCAACCCTCTCGCCTCAAACAAACCATTACCAGGCCGCTTCGACAAAAGCCCAATCCGACCCTCCCACATTAATAAAGCCCACTTCCTTACACGCATCCGCCAGCCTATCTCGCTCGCGCCTGCCGTACCCATAAATCCCGGCAAACGGCAGTTCCCGATTAGCCCCGACGATAAACAAATTCCAATATTGTTCTCCCTTTCTATCTTGCGCCCTCCAGAACTCGAGCAACGTCGATGCTCGTTTCGCAGTTCAAGTGCACAACTGACCAGCCGAGCAACTTATTCGCGAATCGGCCATAAGTTCCGTGTTATTCGGCCCCCGTCCCCCCTTAAGTTTGAAGCAACTCTTGTCGAGAGTTCGGCGGGCTTGTCTCAAGTGGGCCAGTAGCGGCAGCGGCTCCAAACTCTCCGCACCTGCGCGCGCTCTTATTTATGCGGCGCGCTGCTGTTTTGCTCGGGGAAGCCGAGGCGCGTGCGTTCGCTTACATGAATCCGGATCGTTTTTGTACGTGGCCTCGTGTTTCCGTAGGGGAACGACCGGAAGGTCGGAAGCTTTGGGTTCAGTGGTCGTGAAATCTCGTTTTGTTTCGAGTTCCCGAGGGTCTGGATACGTACGTCATGTAATAGTTTGAAGCGGAGAAGTGTATGAAGAATAATTGAATCTTGAGATTGATTTATATGGCTGTAAGTATATCGTACCGGGCTAATTGGTTTCTGTAGACGTCTCTATGCACGTACCATTAAGAGTATTTCTAATAGACGCTAGGAGATTGTTGCAAAGTCATTGTTCCGTATACAAATCTAGCTTAGTCATGTAAGGTCTGATGATTAATTACACAGCTTCTCGTGAGTAACTGCGACTCTCTGTGGGAACAGCTTTTTCATTCGAGAATAAAGAAGTTATGTATAACGGAATTGATTTATTTGAATAGCATAAACTGCTTTAACCAAAACTGCAATCTTTCAGCTACATACAATCCCCCGTTTCACTTTTAAAACTCACTGCCTATAAAAAACTTACCCTCAAACCCCAAACCCAACGTAATACTCCCTTCTAACCCACCCTTACCCAGGCACGCCTCGCGTCTTCCCGCCGCGTCAGCCCGATATATACCCCGCGAATCCGGCAGTCCAGTCGCTAAATCACGAAGTTTGACGCGGGCCGAGTTCATTTGCCTCGCGGCCGCCGGCTCAATCCTTCAGACGACCATTAGAACCGTCTCCAGCGCCGAGGCCACACCTCGGCCATCAACTAATTACGACGGCCTGCGGCGCATCGATTCCGCGAATCTTTCCTCAACCCCGGCGGCCATTAGCCTCACGGGTCACGCGAGGCGATAGGAACTGCAGCCGATGCTTATCGGCCTTCGGCTGGTAAAAAGCTTTTTACTTATTTAGACGATGTTGCCGAGCCGTTTATCGGAAGACGGCCCGATAATGCTGGGGGGAGAGTTCGCCTTTTCGGGCTTTCTGGAGCGGGATGGAATTTCGATTTGGTTTATTTTTCTCGATGCTGGTACGGCGAGGCTCGATTCGCCGGCGAACTGTTTCTCGCGTTTTTACCGGCAGGGTTGATTAAGAGCTGAAGGGAGAAATTAAAATGCGGTTGGAGGGGAGGGATGAGGAAGTGGCTTTAATTTTTACGCGCTTTATCTCGGGGTGTAAACGTTTTTTAAAAGATTAAGAGTCATTTTTAAAGAGGGCTGTTTAGAGATGTAAGTGAGAGTTTATCTTAACTTTATTACTTTTTTCATTAACGCTGTGAAGCGCAAAGGCCAAACAAAATTATACAATAGTAACCTCTTTTACTATATTACTGCAGTGGAAGAAGATATTAAAGTTGTTTTCGCGCCGTGCTCTTTTTTGTGGACATTACCTTTATTTACCTTGCTGTTTACGAATGTTTCTTTACTTAGAGCTACATTGCAAGAATTTTTGCTAATGTATATAGCTTAGTCTTTTTTCATTTTTTTTATAATATGAAACTTATAAATCCATCCAAATATTTTTCAATCGGCTCCCCACAGAAAATTCCATTACGAAAACCGTTTAAAGTCCCAGAACTGGGAACAGCGAGATACATTTACCCCGCGGTCTTACGGGCGAACTCCCGGCGTCAAATAAATTCAGAGAAATCGAGACGCTTCTCTCTCCCTGGCTTTAATCATCCTTTTTGCTTTCTCCCTTGCTCACTCTCGTTTTCTCACTTAGCCTTAACCTCCGTGAGACGATGATGAACGTCCCGGTGACTGGAAAGGCTTGCTAATTGCTATCAAGGAAAATCCAATCTCAACTTACTGCATCAAGTCTTTACTCTTTCAAATTCGTTCTCCTCTCGACTTCTCTCCTTTTTTTTCTGTCCCCGCTTTTAATCTTGGAATCTTCATCTACAGTCATGAAATTACAAGTCGTCAACGTAAGGACGCGCACACGCTTTTCATTTTCGCTTTTATCATTGTCCCTGGTTAGTATCTTACGTCTCAATTTTATCCAATTCTTCTATATCAATGAAAAAATTGATTAAAAAATGCTTCCACCTTGTTAAAATACATCTCTTGCCTTTATTTACCTAAAAGCTAAGCAAAGTCCCCGCGGAGCAATTATATTTATTTTCACAATCACAATCCAGCGCCCAGAAAACTCACTCTTCATTATAATAACGAAACCAATAGCAGAAATTTGAAAAAGAAGAGGAATTAATACCTCGGCCCAGTTGCGGTCGGTTTTATCGGTGCCGCGAATTTGTATTTGCGCTCGAGTAAGAACCCAGCCGAACGGACCGTTCTAACGAACTTAACGAGCCCCGGCGATGCTAGCTCCCGTTCCACGACCGCCGCGCTTTTGCCAATGTCAGACAAAGGGTAACGAAGTGCCCGTTCGCAGCCAGAGATCTTTTTTTGCGAGTTTCCATTGATCTTGCTGAGAAGAGAGCTGCTTCCGCATGAATAGCGGAAAATTTTTGTTCGGAAATGATGTAAGAAAAGAAGCGGCTCCGCGGCGTTAATCAAAGGAATGTTAATGTAACGATTGGTTTTCAGTTAGCGCTGGTTGTCTGCTCGAATTAATTAGTTTAATTGAGATGGTCGCTCGTTAAGCTGGTTCTGACAAGTTTTGTATTAATTTTACGACGAATTATGAAATAATAGTGTAATTTAGAGGATGCATTGAAATATAATAATTTAATTAGAAATAGCTTTAGAGTTGTGATGATCTTTTTGGAAAATGTATATACTTTGATGAGAATACGTTTTACGAATTCAATTTCTTGTACATTATTACCCTATTCACCTTATAAAGCGGTTCGTCTTATTTTATTGAAATGCTTTTAGTTTCTTTAAAAACTCTTTCTATAGTAAGTTAGCTCCTCTGCAATTTCTTTTGAAGGCGTGAAGCTTTTTATACACCATTTTGCAAACTTAAGCTACTAGTAGGAAACTTAAACTGAAAGTTTTATAAACCATTTTCAAACTTTCGCACCTTATTGAAAGGTAATCCGACTTGACCTCATAAATATATAAAAACCGAATTTTTAAGCAGTATGTTTTTTTTTTAATTCCTTTCGCATTATCATAAATAAATAATTGGAAACACACTCCAGCAAACACTGGTTATCGAAAATAAATTTTTGCACACGTGCAACAGACTCATTACCTTTTTATCTGCGCCCATTCGAAACGTATTACCCCGACTAAGTCGCAAAGCAAATGTATCCGAAAAAGGAGCAATCAGCGCAACACTCGCGCAGAGTTCACTTCGCTTGCATATTGCCCCCGCCGGATGCTCGACGATGAACTGCAAATTCTGCGGCTCTGGAAAATCGAAAATCGTCGAAATGACTCTCGAACCCTACAAACATATACACCCGCACACACATGCATACACACACATATACGGATGCGTTCGAGCGAAGTAATCACTGTCAAAACAGGGATAGATTTTGCGTTCGGGCGCACGAGTTTTATGAGGCAATCGAAACGCGCGCACGACTCAAGGCTCCTCTTCGATTTGGGCTGAAGGACGGGTCCGTGTGTTTCGCTCGGTATCGAGCGCAGTATATCCTCGAGAGCAGTCGAAAGTGCTCGAGGCACGAGCACGTGCGGCTCTCTCTCTCTCTCTGTGTGCATACGTTCCGAAAATTTCGGCGTTCGCTCAAGAGGCTCGGTATAAAATAGATCTCGTTTCGTATTTTATGTTTCGGATTTATTTCCGATTCGCGTGCGCTGATCGGTTAATTAATTTTGAAAGATATGGAACGATTTGCAGATCGGTTGCGCCTTTTTACGACGGCAATCAGGGTTTTTTGAGTTTTTAAGGGGTGAATCGCCATTTTGGAAATTTTGACTTTTTTGAAAGAGGGTCCTTCAACATTTTAACTTTTTTTGAAGTTTTGTAATAGCGATGAGTATGAAAGCGAAACAAATTCGGCATTTTAGAAGAACCCCTAAAAAACCTATTTTTATGTATTTTTTACAAGGTAGCTTTAGTAGTATGGACCTAGCGCTGTCAATATAGATAATATTAAAATATTATATTTTAAATTCACACACTCGTTTTCTTTATCATACAGCGCACTCATTAAATAATTACTGCATCCCTGGTTCTTATTAAAAAGGAGCTTAACTATTTATATTTTTATTCTCTAGATTATAATAAAACTCATTATGTAATCAAAATTATGTAAATCAAAATTTTATACTAAAACCTGTAAATAATCTTAATATAAGTACATCGTTTTCTTCATTGCAAAGCGCAAATTGAGCGTCAACACTTCTTCACTACACTTTCATCACTCGCAGAAATCCTTGCCTTTAAACTTCCAATATTGACACGCTGAATTTGCTTTTTAAAAGCCGCTCGCGCGAATAAACGTATATCCCCGTCAACTAGCTTCATCATTTCGTTTAAACACGCCTGCACATCGCAAATATTAAACCCCTCAAACAAAGCAGATAATGAAATTCCGCTTAAACGAGGCGCTCTCGCTCGAAGCGTCGCAAATGACGATTCCTCCATCGCGATGACGCATTCAAGGTATCCCCTGTAATTCCCCGGAAATAATGATCCCAGCCGCCCTCGCAATAAAACACCCAGAGCCAGCCGAGCTGTCATCATTGGTTTTGTTTGCTACATACCCGAGCGCCATTAATCGATTGCTCGCGTTTTTGTTCAGCTCGTCGGAGACAGTTTTTCCTTTTGTCGCGCAGTTGCCTACTGGAAGAGAGGAAGTCATACAATCGGGCCGAACAATGGCCGCGAAAGCGTATCACCTAGTCCGTGAATTATGGCGCGCGCAGTTGTCGTGGCTGTATTTTTAGCGGCGACGGTGTCGCGCTTGAAAAGACGCGCGCACGAGCCTGTTAATTGGAAGAGGGCGCGACGATTTATTCGCCGGTGGATGGTTGCGCTTTTTCAAAGGAGTGAGCGTATTGCCGGGAGTGTAATTTTAACGTTATCGGAGCTTGGTTCATATTGCGTTGAGGGGAGAATTGCTTCGTTGAGCGTATCTGGTTGGGGGTTAATAAGATCATCTGGGCGAGGCTTTGACAGTCGAGAATGTATAGCTTTGCGAGGGAATTGTGAGAATTGTAGTGGTAATATGGAATTATTAGATTTAATGTAGTAGGAAGCGTTTTGGCAATTTGTTTTCAGGATTGGAGAAAATCGTCAACAGCAACATTTAGTAACATTTAATAGTGTAACAACACTGTATAATGAGTAAATATTGGCCCAATATTGCAACAATAATATGAAAGATTCAATATTGATGTAACGATATAATGGTTGTTTAAATAAAAAACATTAATATAAATATATTGATTAATGAATATTCTACCAAGATGATTAATGTATCTGTTATTGTGCTCCGAGTGTCGCATTTATTTTCCTCTCAACAATTCCGTAATAATTCATACAAAGAAACAACTGCGACAACTCTCTTTTCCGAAAGCAGCCCAAGTTTTCAAACTGCAAAGTCATCCAACCGGAATACACTCCAAATTTATATGTAAATCCGAACTTGGTCCTATTAATTGAAACACGCCGAAGCGATATCAGGCCAACCGCCGCGCGCACGCGCTAATGATTCCGACCACATGGTGACTACGCTACTCCCAACATTCCCCCCCCTCGTCCGGCCGCGTACACCAACTTAAGTGCGCGCGCGTCGGATAACCAGGACGTGTCCTTCCCGCCCTAACCGGCTTAAGTTTCTAGACTCAAAATTCTCCATCTCTCGCTCAGTCGGAATGCGTCTAATGCATTTACATGCTCGGCTAACTTGCCGACCACTTCGGCAGTTGGCTGGGCAAGATTCGCCTAGAATTTCTCAGTAGCTGAAACACGTGCCTGCGTAGTCTGATTCATTTGCCAAGCACGAATAGTCAAAACCGATTGAGATCGCCTACGCGAGGATGCCAATTGATTCGATTTCGGACGACTGCCACTGGCTATTTCAATCGCGAGCGCGCGGGGGCGGCTGCGTGCCTGGGTATGAGCGAGCGGGGGAGTAATTAGGGTTGCAATGAATTTCTCCATTGACAGGCGCGATTTGCCGGGGGTTTAATTAAATTGAGTGTTGGATGAAGATAAGGTTCTTAGAAGCGTGTGTGCTTTTGGTTAGTCGTTGATGATCTTTATGAGAATTTAATCACGTTTGAGTTAAAGTGCGAATTAGTAAGATTGTATTTAAATTTGAGATTATCTGTTGTTTATTTTTATTGCGTTTCAACAAACATTTACTTTAATAAGAAATTATAGCAAACACTTAACATTTAATATGGAAAACAAAGAAATCCAGAACAATTAATTATTAATCAAATACACTTTTACGCTTTCATGAAATCAATCTCATTTATTCCCCAAGTATTTTATCAATAATTAAACCAAGACCAACGAAATATTATCTTATTCCATTCTCCCTCTCGTCAAAAGCGAGCACGCACATTTATCTTCTCGCTTTGAGCGCGGCACTCTGCGTTCCCCATTGACATCCCTACTTATTCAGCGATACACTAGCGTCGACAAGTGTCGCGTCTGTACCAACACGGCCACTTTCTACTTACGTGTCAATGCTCCGCGCGACCATTAAGATCCCCAGCTCATTCTATAATACAGTGCTGCGCCAGGCTATAGCTAGGAGAGTTACAACAACCGGCGCTCGTTCGCTGCGCGACTGACGAGCAAATAAATTGCGCCTTGTCGCCGTTGTCGAATGTAGGTCTCGCTCTATCTCTCGTGTCGCTTGTCGAGTCTCTCCTCGCGCGTGCGGATCGGCGCAATTTCGAGATCGTCTCTAACAACACGTGGGCGCTGCGTAATGAAACGACGCTGATAGTCCCCCGGATGCGGGCCTCGGGCCGACTTGATTTTGATGCTTGCTCCGGTGTAATGGTTCAATGAAGCGGGGGATTAGTTGAAAAAACAAGCTTGGTGTTTAGCGTTGAGAGTTTACGGATCGATTTTTTTTTTTTGTGGTAGTAAAATTTGGGAAATTGATTTTTTGCAATCTTTGAATTTGATGGATTGTTTACTCATTTTAGGCAAAAGCAATACCAGATTTTGTTACTATAAGTCGTAGCTGTCCAACTAACTGAATAATTAAAACTACTTCCTCGTTGTTAGCGTTGCCGTACTTCCATTTCGATGTTGACAACCGTGTGTCAAAGTAGTTTGAAACATTCGTAAAACGAAAATAAAGGCTACCTTTACGTCGCTCCTAACGAAGACTAGTATTTTTCAAAAACTACCTGTTTTAAATTTGTTATTTGGAACTTAAAACAAAGATAACATTTTTTTCGGAGCTTGATAGATTGAAGATGCAACTTGATATTACATATTCAAAGTTCTCTGATAAGTTAAAATTACTTAGAGTATCTGTAAATGAGAGTTGAAAATCGGTAGTTTTTGAAATGTACTAGTCTTCGTTAGGAACGACGTTTAATAGATCATTGTTTAAGTAAATCTACACATGCAAAGATTAATTAGTCAAAGTATTAAATTCTATGACTTTAAAATTGTTACTCTGTAATATATACGTATAACCGACTATGTGCGTATAGTAACGGATAAAAGATAATTGATAGCGATTGCTTCTCGCAACAAATTAGTTATTACTGATTAACTTGATTATCAATGTACGGTTTAATCGTCATTTTATTACTGTCTGGAATTAAAAGTAAAGAAAAGTAAAAGTATTTAGTTGTTTTATAAATAAACGCCTCAAATAATACAAGCTGAATATTCTGTGCGGGAACAAATATTATCCAAATAAATTTTTTCTTCCAACTGATGGAACAAACATTCGTACAATTTTTATATTTCATTCCAAATTAATAACGATACAATAATTCAAATAAATTTAAGTAAAACTGTAAATATTCCATTATCTTTCAGAAACGTATTGAAAATAATTTGCATCCCCGCGCGTGCTCTAGCATTATCGGTGATTAACGAGACGTTAAATAACCATTCACACGCAACAGCATGTGGTTAACAACGTGTATCACATTAAGGGCTTCATTAATGTAAATAGTAATTCTGATACATTTATATTTATCGAATAAATTAACATGAATTCACTTACCCTCTCCATATTCCCAATATTATATATAATTGCATAATGAAAAAAGAGAGATTCTTTCCACGTCCTCAATAAAACACTAATGGAGTACAGTCGTTAATACCTGAAAGCTAATGCAAACATATATCGAGAGCTGTAGAAACGCGCCCTGAAAAGTAGCAGTAAGTGAATTTTTTAGTAGCACCTCACGAGCATTGATGCGCTTAGCCTGAAAAGTACTCGACCAGGCTATTGTTACATTTGCAGCGTGGAAAATATCTGGTTAGGGGTATGGCTACATGCACGCAGCCTTCGTTCCTAGCCAACTTTTTTGCCAAAAAGTTTATCTTTCACCCTTTTCTCTGGTTTGTACTATGAAGTTATCAACTTTCAAAGTACTCGTTATATTTCCTTTTTTCACATCCCACTTTCTCCACTATTACAATTCCTCTCTCCATTTTCCTTCACTATTCTCTCTTTATCTCTCTATTTCTCGTTATTCTTTCCGTTCTTTCCTAACACTGATATAAGCCGTGAGTGAGTTTGCGTTTTTTTTTTTGCGAGACCGAACGCGGGTTCATTTTATACCCGAGCCACTTTACCGCGTTTTTTTCCGGCTCTCTATCTCCCTTTTTCTACGATTTTTCCGCACCTCTCTATTATTTCCTCTCGAATGATCAATCGACCTCTGCGCGCACGCACACGCGTTTTTAAAATTGCTTCCATTCATCCTTGCCCTGGCACTGGCGTTAATAACGTTCGGGAAAACAGCCGGAGAACGTATCGCTTTTCGGGCGAAATGAAAATTTCGCACGGCAGCCTCTCTAATAAGCGGCTCCCACTTTGAAATATAAGGCATTTTTCGTCGATTTCTGAAAGTGCCAGCGAGATGGACGCGTCGACTTTAATATCGAGCTTTGATATTCATTTATGCAAATTCTTTTTATGGATTCGAGGCAAAATATCTGCGCGGCAGTCGGAGGGATAGAGAGAGTAATACTGGTATTGAATTCTTAATGTTGCGCCACCGGTGCGCCGCTGGAAATTTTTACGCGATTGTAAGGATATTTTTGGCCGAGAATTTTTATGCTACTTTTTCACTGCCCACGGTATACTTGACTTTTTCAGCTCATTGTTCGACGTCTGGCGATCTGCATGCGAATACTGGCTCGCACTTGGCGGTGCCTATGGAAAATAAAGAGACTCCGAGTGCAATACAAGTCCTTAGACAATTTTTTATGTTTTTAAAGGTGTGAAGCTAGAATTATTAAATTAACGTGTGTTTCTTGATAATATATCTTTACTGAATTATCCACAAATTAAAGAATTTAATGTCTTATAATTAAGTAGAACTCGTTTTATCATTATTAATTTGAATAAATTTACAAAGTACCAGGTAGGTATAGCATTTAAATTAAGCAATCACTTAACTTTAATAAAACATATTCTTTAAATTCTTCAAAGTATACCCCAGCGCAATGCTGTGAAAATACTCTGAAACTGAAAAGTGTTATTCGCGGCAACGAGCAGTTTAGCTAAATCAGCTCAACTTTTTCGATTTCTATATCCTCTCTGCATTAGTTTCGCCAAAAAAGCATAAAGAGAAGGAGAAACAATTTTTATAATGGGCACAATGGCCCTGGCGCTCGTTTCCCTCGTTGACTTTTATTGTTTCGCGGAAGCGGAAGTCAACGACACGACGCGCCAGGCGCGCGGAATTTTCTTTGATAAACGGAGTTTCAACTCTCTTTCTCTCTCTTTCTCTTTCTCTCTATCTCTCTCCTCTCTCACCGACTTTCCCGCGAGCTCGCTCATACGGGCCGAGCCAGTTTCCTTTAGTGTCATCCGGGCGAAAGAACGAATTTCCTGATTGGCCCAGGGCTCCGCAAGACTTGGCTTGCCGACCTTCCTTCTGCGACGCCGTAAAGCAAGGATATCCTTTTCTTTCCTGGGGATTCTCGTAGCATGGGGAGAAAAAGAAGGCACAGGTTAGCAAACATAAATATTAGAGGCGATCTTTCATAATTTTTGGGGCTCACTTTTTTTAGACCCTTTTTGGATGAGTTTTGTCAGTTTCGTTATATATTATGTACTAAATGGGATTTGTTGGGTTCATACGTTATTGTAATTTAGGAAAATATTTTTCGATATTACTTTTATTTATGAGTAAATGACTTTTGTATTGGTTTTTAATAATAAAATTGTTAACGTTGGTTCAAAAATATAAGCAACTATATCAGTTATTGGATTTTTATTAGAATATTTTGAACCTTTGATTATTTTTAATTGTATTATTCAAGTGATGAAGAAATAAAGCTTTTGAAATATGTTTTTTAATTTATTTTAAGAAAATTATCAACTTTAAAATAGCATATATCCGAGCTTTTAAAATTTAGATGTGACATTAATTAAACCTCATAAATTATCGTTTAACTCTTTAAACCTTCTGCCGTTTCAATTTAATTACTCCAATCGGAAGTTATTTTAGACGCCACTCGATAATGCTTAAATTTTCAAAATAAACAACTACACACTGCATAATAATGTGGTCAATAAAGTGATAGATCATCCATATTAATTGTCTATTTTTGGCCTATGAATGAATTCGATGATATCAAGTAGTATGCAAATATAGTATATAGTCGATAGGCTTTCATAGAAATAATGTAATAGTTAAATAAGAATAGACTATAGATTTTTAATCTACATCTCAGATTATATTTAGTTGCCATACAAAAATTCTATGCCTGGAAATTTAGAAATTGTGAATAAATTTTTGTATGTAAATTATTTATAGGAAGGACGTTTCTTACTCTTCAAGTAGAGTAAAATATTTTATTGAAATATGAAATAAAAAAGAACGTTAATTAGCTGAAAATTATCCCATCACGGCTAATTTAATTATGAACGGCGCATAAAAATAACATTTCCTGAAAGTTTTCCAATCTCAGATAATCATTACAATTACTTCAATAAAGCTCCAGTATCCGTTTATTTAATCGTGAAGTGAAGACGGAAACTGTAACCGTCCAAATATAATTTTACTAAAACCGATGGGAGGAAAATCAATAGTTAATGGCTATTTAAAATTGCACGTGACTTTCAATCTTTATGAGCCATAAAATGAATAATATACAGCGTTCCTTTAAGCATCACAATTTCAAAGTCATAATCTACGGTTTTGTTGATGAATCCATAAAATGAAAATAGTTTATTTAGGCAAAATAAAAATTTTTAACTTCGTTAGCTATTAGCAGATCAGAACGTATTTGCATCATGCGATATGAAAAAATAATCTACATACACATCTTTTTAGCTAGTTTTCACCACTCTGAGAAATTGATTTGGAAGAGAGTTGATAAGAGAGTTTCAATAAGGGAGACGATTTCTAGTATCCAAAAATGTAGAGCTGTTTCTTATTTTTTTATATTCAAATTATTATGGAAACTGTTTCACATCATACTCTTTACTTTTACTGTAACCAAGTTTTGATTTAAATTCTACAATATCTTTGCCTATTCAATACCAGTTTTCTCACCAAGCTTAAAAATAACACCATTCAGTTTATAGTTTTCAAATAAAATAATTAAATAAACATATTTTATTAAAAAACAGCATCATTTCTTATTTCCGCTCAAAAAATTCGACAAACAATATCGGCCAAGATAAAACACGTATATCGACCCTTCCGAAAAATGTAAAATTACCAATGTCCCTTTCAATTCCGAAGCTCTCTCAACACCGTCAGCCGACCCACGCGCCCATATTTCGCCTTCTTTACTATTATACTCCGTCCATTGTATCCGCGTTTTCTTCCCTAACAATCCAATACGATTCGACCCATTTTCACTCGCCGACCCCTTTTGTGACTCTTTCTCCTCCTGATTTTTGCCACCCAACAAGTCCCGCGCATATACACACGCCTCTTACGGGAGAAGAATCGAACCGATCGGGCGCGCGCAGCCAGACAACTAATGACCCGAACTGCAGCTCCTGCCAACAACTTTAATTAGGAACGCGAATCGAATTGTTTCAGCGCATTGTCAGGCTCGCCTCGATCAAACAATCGCGTTAAAGGTACATTCTACTCTTTCTCTTTCTCGCGATTCAATTTGCGAGAGGAGCCCCCCGCGCGACCGAAATGGATTGCCGGAGCGCCGCCTGCGCTTCTTGTTATCGCTGCGACTATACCTCGTTCCCTTTATTATTCTGGAGGACGTAAAAAGAATTACGAGGCCGGTAGGCGGCGGCAGTGGCGGCTTTCGTCTTATCGCTAATTTTTTTTCCTCCGCTCTATTCTTCGCCGAGTTTAACGACAGCGACGGGTTTAACGAGCGATGAAAGAGGAGTGGTCCAATAAAGTGCATATTCGAGAGTTTGCGCTTTTGCAATGGGTTAAGCAGCGGAGAGGAGCGCTGGATTATCATTTGAAGCTCCCCTTTTTAGTTGGCATTTCAGCTTCCGGTAATTTTCTTTAATTTTAGGATTGTCTTGTAGAGAAGTGGGTCGGCTTCATTTGCTTTGAGCGGTGACAAAGGATTGTGATTCTTTTTTTTGGATTTTTGAAGAAAGCACTTTGTTAATATTGTGACTAATGATTATAAGCAGTCGCAAACGAATAATAATCAGTTTCAAAGTATTTTTTTAATATTGGGAAGCGAATAACCCAGTGTTTTTGGGTACAAGCTGAATCTTTTCTGGTTTAACTTTTATTTGAGCAAGGCATAGCCTACTTTTTAATATACTAATACTTTAAATAGTACGCAAATAAAATTTTTAAACAAATTAAGTACACCTGAATATTTTTTGAGCACATATCGTCAATTATTTTACCATTGGTATTTTGATCTAAGAAGCTATTCCATGTTCATCAATCATCAAGTTATGTGGTCAAACTCAGTGACTTTATTATGAACCATTTTCAATACATTTTAATTTTGAAATTTATGAAATAAACCATTTATTCATTCTCGTAGATGTTAATGAACATTGACTTAAAGAACTTAGACCCAACTTATTAGATACTTAATTGTTTGTTTTAATTCTTCTATCTTACGTGGTAGTAAACAATGCCAACAATTCACTTTCTACGAACATACTTTTTACCTGTCACCTCTTCCCTCACCAAACACCAAGCAAACCCCTAATTTAACATAAATCAAACTCCGTCAAATCAGATAGCCGTCAGCCAATCATAACTCCTCCGTCTACACAATGGACCCGCGAATTGAATGCACAATCGCCAGCTCGTTTACAATCCACGTCTTGTAACAATTAACCAGCCCCGGCCAAACAGACGACATATTTTTCTGCGCCCGCTTCTCCCGCGGGGATAATGCGCCTTGTGTTCGTTAAAGGAACAATGGCCGTCGCCACCCTGGCCCACGCGGATTATGTAAGGAGCCAGGACGTGCAATAATACCGGCTACTCCCAAGGAGCAAGCCGGAGAATCCTTGTTATACTCGGACCAGAGGGAAGGGAAGCCAGCCTCCTCAAGTGGCTCGCAATACCCACAAGGAGGGCAGACTGAGAGAGAGAGGCTTGTAGCGTTGTCACCTCCTGATTAGCGGTTCAATGGTCCCGTGGCGTAATTACCGCGCGCCGACCAAACAAAGGCGAAATTCTCGCGCCGCGCGCTACTGCGCCAGCTACAATTGATCTCTTTGGGAGGTTCGTGTTTATCAAATTTACCGGAATCATTGTCTGGCTGTTCGCGGCTCGCTGATGTTTTATCAGCGGTTGTTTATCTCAAAGGCCGCCGACGAGATGGTTTAGGCTGAGCAAACATTCGCTGCTCTCAGACGAGAAAAGAGCTGCCTCGAACGAAATTACTGGAGCTGAAAAGAAGGTTAAATTGGAAGTTTTGTCTGGCTACGGCTGGAGTTAGACGCCTTTGCGATCCCGTGAAGTTGATTAAAATAAACGTTTGCCAATTACTTGGTAAGGGTCACCTTTGTTCTCTAGGAGATTACAGTGTGCTCCTAGTGACTTACGAATTGAATTGGCAGTCAATGAATGTTAAAGATACTTGTAATACCTTTGCACCTGCTTCTATACACGGGAGACAGTACATAGTTATTAACGGCTTCTTGTTCTTGTGATCTCTTATCGAAACCATTTTATAGCTTTTTATATTAGTCTTTATATTATGCAAATAAAGATTAAATATTACAAGAAGTATGTACAGCTAATAAATTTTATTGCAAGTATAATTTTACCTTCATGTGTTTATCACCATTGAGATTACATAAATTCTAGAATTATCTAGTTATAAATCTTACAATATTTAATATCCATTTTATGTTTAATAAATTGGATGAGTTCTCAGAATTTTTCAAAAAAAAGCTTGCATGTCCCTTTATCCCATCAAATAAACTAAAATAAAACTCACTTCGCAGTAAATACCATTTCGAAAAAGCTTTCAATTCGCTCTCTCAAACACCCTCTACTAGCTGTTAACCGGTAAAATCAACAGGCCCTATATACTCTCTGCAAGTCCTTTCCCGGAGTAATCGCGAACCGCGAGCCAATCAATAAACCGCACAGAGCGAACGAACGTATATCAATCCTCCTCGCAGCGTTTGGCCTTCGCCCTTTACCATAACGAGATAGCGGATTATCGGAGCCACACCGGAATATCGCCTAGCAGCCAGTCGGAAGAAGCGGGCCATCGGCGCCGCTGCGGACAGTGTTACTCGAGTCCGAAGTGATTCCTCTCTTCCCTCGAGTTGAGGAATGCCTCGCACACAAGAAGGGGACAACGGCTTAAGCTTCCGCTCTCGCGGGCAATGGGACAACTCTCTCGAAGAGAAAGGAGGGAGAGGAGGAGAAGAGGAGAGAAATCTATAGGGCGACGCGGAAGCTCGGCTAACTTGGGATCCCCAGAACTGAAAACGAATCGAGCTGCTTTCTCCCAGTACGAAACTGTGCAACACCGCTTCGCAACCCTTCATCCGTTCGTCGTATATACGGCATTAGTTCGCCGATCCCTCTCTCCCCCCAACCTAAGTTTCGCCTTTCTTTTCCGCTCTCCTTACTTGTTACCTCCTTCTTTCTTCGGGGGAAGATTGCCGGGCTCCCGGAGACTCGATTGACTCCGAAAACTTGGCTCAATGAGGGAGGGAGAGATAGAGGCTAGCCTGATGCGAGGTATATATACTGTACTGGACGAGCTGTGTGTGTGTGCGGATAGAGAAGAGGAGGATTGAATGCGCCCGCAGCTGATCTCCGGTATATAGAGAGGCTTTCGCCGCTGCGGCCTGAGCTAATGTTTCTTCGAGCGATCCGCTACTTCGACAAGTGTATATCTTTATTCGGTCAAAAGAGCACGGGCTTCTTCCCCTGGATTTTTCAATATTGCCAGTATTTATGCGAGAAAGTAGGTCAAGACCCACAGTGGCAAGCGTCGGGTTCGCTTATTTTTCCATTGTAATCTGTAAATAATTTTCTGTTCTCTGGTTCTCGGTAAGGGAGCACGATTCGAGGAGTTTAATATCGGGTAGAGTATTTCACGTGAAATTGAAAAATTTTTAAAGTGTCGGTTGTATCGGGTCTAATATGACAGTTAATTTAACAGTCTGAAAATTTCTTCCGAGGAATTTATCTTGTTTATTCCGAGATTGTATTAGCAGATTTATTTTCTTCTTTTTACTTCTTTATGCTGCCGAAGGATGAATTATGTTTTGTGCACATGGTTTACACGGGACATAAATCACGTATTTTCGCGCTGATCCTTTTTTAGACACGCGCCTGCAACGCCGTGTGAGCGCTTTCAAAGTATCCAAACTATCGCTAACTTTTCGATGTTCAAGATATTTTCCAGGTCATTATGTGTCTACACTGGAATCACGATGAGGCCTCGAGTGTAATTTATGTCAAAGTGGATCTTTAGCGCCTTTAAAGGGGTTGAAGGAAGCGAATAATTTTATTTATAAATTCAACAAAAACTTTATTTTCCGTTATGTTTAAAGACAAATTGTAACAGAGCAAATGTATTTTTCAAAAAGGATATTGCTAAAGGGTTTCCAGTTCTTACTCAATTGGTTTTCTTAAAACTAGGTCAAGACAATGAATGCGGAAAGAAAGTTAGTAGGTTGTTTATTGAGTTTCAAATTTGCAACAAAAGAGAAACAAGCGTTCCAAATTTTTTGCATCAACACCGAAACTTTACTCGTCTTACATCCGCCTAGTAATAAAAATAATTCCAACTCCAAAACAACAGCTCCACCATCCAACGACCCCAAAAATAAATCAATCAACACCAACATTCAAAACATTAACCAACTTCATCATTGAACAATCAGCACCATTACACCCCCCCCCTCCCTTAACCAACCAATTCAACGAGCAGCCGTTCCAGTTCCATGAACACGTCGCCATCCCCCCTCCATTCTTTCAGCAATTACAATGGGGTCGTCGTCGTCGTCGTTGGCAGGGCCGCCAATAAATGGAGGCCGCAGTTTCGCGCGCGCTTGCAGGCTCACACGCGCGATAATCGTTATCAGTCGCCTCGTAATTGCCGACACTATATACGCGTCCCTCTTTCGCGTCGTTATATCGCGCCGCGAGGATCAAAACTTTCGGATATCGCTTCACGAAGGGAGAGAGAGCGAGAGAAGTTTATCGTTATACGCGCGTGTATGCGCGTTTTATTACTTTGTATTTTACGCGCGCACGTACGCGGTATTCGCGCGAGCCATTCAAAGGAATCTATTTGATGGAGGGTTAATGCTACTTCGGGTATTTGATGGCTGAGGGATTATTCGATGGGAGTGGAGAGTGAAAGATTTTAGAGCTTTCGGAGTTTTGTTTTGGGGGATTATTGTCGCGGTATAAGGTGTAAAATCTGTAGTTGTCGATTGTGGGATGTAACATTAAAGTGAAGCGCGAAATATTACCGGGAACTTTATTGACGACTGTTTTTTGGCGAAACAAGGTACTTGCTCGTTTTTATAGGATCGTTTATTTATTCCGACATTCCACCAGAACTTTCCACCGGCGCTTTTTACGCTTAAATTGATTTATAAAAAAAATTCATATTTATTTCGGCAGAAGTAAAAAAGGAAAGCCAGCCACGTCCATCTGACAAATTACGTTTCCCCGACTGTCGCCAAAAAGCGGCTTTCTCAAATTCCATCCGTCACTCGAGTGCTCACCCAAGCTCACGCACCTTATCCTTTGTTCTTGCCAAAAAAGCAATCCTCTCGAGACGCGAGCCTCCCCCCATCTCGCGCGTCTCGCACTCGCCACTTTCTCGCTCATTTACATCGTTAACAAGGCATTAACAAGAGTGCAGCCACGCCACAGAGTTTATGCCGGCGCGCACTCGACTGCCCGCCAGAGGGATTAACTCGAGTGCGGCTAATCCGTGCGCTAGCTCTTTTTAACCTCTCTCTCTTGCTTCCTCCTTCTGTCTCGCTTTCTTCCCCCAACGCGTACGCGTCCGTTCGAAAAAGATGAAACGAGTGGGAGGGGGTGAAAGAGAGAAGGGTGAGCTGCTCGTCGCCCTCCTCGACAACTTAAATCCTTTGATGGCACTTGACGCGTGGCGGCCCATTGTGCACTGCCTCCCAGACGGGGGAGGGACCCTCGCCTTCTTGGGCGGGAAATGCCGAGGGAGGCGAGGGCTTTTTTGAGGATTTTTCAGGAAGAGATCACGGAGTCTTGAGATGACGCGAGGGTGGAAATGGAATGGAGAGCTGGAATCGCGTTACTTGCGTTTGAGGAGTTTAATGAATTACTTTTCTGGCGGGGTTTGTCGTGTTTGGAACTTTTTTAGTGTTAACTATTTGAGTTATGTATTTCTGGAAAATTAGAAAAGTTGTAAATGTTTTTGAATGATCCAGTACTTTGCGGTTGGGATTTACCTTTATTTTATCTAATTTCGATAATATCTCGTACATTATTGATAATAAAATTTTTAATTACTCTGTTTAATACTTTATGGCGCATAGTTCATCGCTATTACGTAATAAGCCGACTAAGAAGTTGCTTCCAACTTGCTAATAATGCAGAATCATTACTACATAAACTTTGATCGGCTATTCCAACTAATAGTTTATAACATTTTGACCACGTTCCGTTAAAGCAGCGCCAACAATGCGTAACTAATAATCAATATCCACATAGATGAACTCATTCCACCCTTCCATTTATCTTTGTTTCCATCTTAACGAATAACGCCTACGATTTTTCTTCCCACCGCCGCAGCCTCTCAAATCTTTGCTTATCATCCCTAAATTCCTCGCAAACTGAAACTCAGCATCCGAGCATTTCCTTCCCGCAAAATACTCTTGCATCTCGGAGAATCCATGAACATTCCGCGTCGACGTTTGCCGCGCGTGCTGACGATAAAGAAAAGCGCGCTCGCGAAAAAGCCGTGACGTTCACCCTCCGGTAACGGAAAATGGAAGTCGAATCCGTTCGACTCCTCCATTTTTCACCGCTCGCGCCTTGTACTGTCGTGAAGCCATCAGTTACGCTTTGCCCTATTCGAGGTATATTTATTCATTCGAAAGTTTAGCTCACCTTTCTTCAACAAGCTATCGACTTATGATATCAGCTCGTCGTGGAATGATGGCAGAAGTCGAGGTAATGTGCACAAATGAGAGGAGAAATTTCTGTGATTGTGGAGTTAATGGGTCTGGATGGTTTAAGGAGACGTCTGTCTGGAGACTATTTTTAGTGTACGTACTTGCCGTTTTATTTATTTGAGTATAAAAAGGAATCAGGATTTGATGCAAGAGATGTTCGTTACGAGCTATTGCTCGTAAAGTTTTATTTATGATATTTTAATGATATAATCTTTATTTTGAAGGATCTTATAAAATTATACTTCAGTTGAACATAGTTACAGTTTATTAATAAATAACAGAAACCTCATTTCCTCAATGCATTTATGTTTTTGACACATACGGTATGATGCACAACATCAAACACCACCATAATATTTACTCTTAATAACAAGTCACATAGAGTATAAAGTCGAATTTCCAAGAGAAAGAAAAAGCCAAGATAAGAAGAGAAAAAGAAAGATAAAATCCTTTTTCAAATGACACTAAGAGGTAACGGACAGAGGTAATCAAATAACGCAGAATAAAAGTGCCCGTAAAAGGGGGTGTATGAAGGGAGAGAGCACAAGACGCAGCGCAAAAAAAAAGATAGGAAGGAGCAAGCAAAAGCAGAAGAAGCAATAAAACCGGAGGGAAATTTCTCCGTGTTCTCCAAGGAACTTGCCCGTTCCTCCTAGTTCCACTTAAGGCGCGTCTTAACTCTTTGATTTCCCATTGTTTGGCCTCGCTTCCAATCTCGTAATTCCAGAACGAGCGATTAAGACAGTCGATGCGGTCTCCAGTTCCGAAGCTCTCGAACGAAACGTACGTCATGAAACGCGCCTGCTTAACATCGACTCCGAGCCGTTCACTTTCTTCATCGAGCCAGCGCCAGCTGCGCACCAGACAAATCTAACAGAAGTAATCGTTGTATATACGCTGTACGCTCAGCAGAGCTGGGGAGTTTATGCATATTTAACCTTTAAATGCGCCCCTTGCATTATGCTCGTCCTGTGCCCGCGATTTCGCTACTGGGTTTTAAAGAAGCGGGGGAGGGTGGCAGATTTGCGAGTTCGTCGTGCCGACCTCAATATTCGGCATTTCGGGACACATTGCATATTCAAAGTGCAGAGACGAAGTTGCGCCGGCGCTGCTTCTTCTTCTTCTCTTTCTTCTTCTTTTGCCGTAGTACTCGAGCTTTCTGGAAAGTCTTTCTTCTCTGGGTTTCAGATCTCTTTTTCCGTCGTGGACTCACGGCTCGATATTGGAGGAATGGCTGTTGATTGGAAAGCTGATTTTATGCCGTGATTGTAAGAGCTGATAGCAAAGTAAATAGAAAAGAATGTACAATTTGAATATAGGTTATTGCTTTTTTATGCGATGGTTCAATTTTCTGTAAGATTTGATGCTTTGTGTTGTCCTAGCTGGTGGTTATTGTATTACATGGGAATCGATGATTGTAGAGTGAAATTTCTTAAATTCAAAGTTGCTTGAAACAATTTTAAATTTTTATTTGAAGTTATTGTTCATTACATGCTACAAGTTGGTAGTCGACGTTTTGAATTTCAAATTGCTTACTTAAGTAGATAGAATAATTTTTCTCTTTTTTACAATTTTTACCTATTATATTCTGTATAAATTAAGATGGATAGTATTATTACCGCTGGTTTATAAATCTTTTGTAATTTAAATTTGACTGTTCAGGCTTTTAATTTTATTTTATACTTTAGGATTATCCTAATCTGATTTTCCACACCATTTATAGTTAAAATTTTTTTACTAAGATTTTTTATGAATTGCATTACTTTTTAATGAGTAGTGTACTCTAATAATAATTAATTTAATTAGCTAATAAGCTGTATTTATTTAATTAAATATAATTATAATTGTATTCACATAAAAATACTCAGGATTATTCTGTTTTAGCAAAATTAACAACTGATATAATTTAAGCTCTTTCTACGAAGCAAACCACATTTTCATGAAATCCAATACGTGCTCGTTACACTGTAAATGATAAGCAGCTCATATGTACTCTGGTGGGATAAATTAATTCTTTATTTTACGAGAAATTGTTGGTAAAATTTACATTTTTTCCTTTTTCCTTTTTTGAACGTACAGACAGTCTACACAGATTGTTACGTAACGTACCACTTATACAATTATACGACTATTCGAACGTATTCGCGCATAATGCGCGGTCGCTGCGCGTTCGCATAAATTTCTGTCTTCGAACTTGCTCTTAAATTGAAATTTCCATCTGCGAGCTGTAACAAATGTTTGCTCGCACTCATTTTCTCAGCAGGCAGTTGGCGTACATAGTGTTTTACCGAGATACATTCTGTTATTCCGAACTTCGAGAAAGAAAACCGTTTACAAATAATTGAATATACGCGCATGAAAATTTGCACTCGCAAATCAGGAATTTTCAAGAAATACCACACCGCCAATACTATTACAACATTACGTAACAACATTCCCGCATATTCCGAATAAGCAACGATTCACTCACCCGTTTCTTTTATTAGCGTAGCCACATAACGCCCGGCATTGCGTCGGAGGAACAATATAAAACCACAATCCGCGATAAATTAATTAAATCCCCGCGAGCGGATGCGCCGCATAGCGCGGCGACGTTTTTACGCGCGCGCGCGCTGAGAGGAATCCGATAACAATAATAATATACGCGCAGATGCTGCCGTACGTATGCGAGCGCGGAGGTGTTGAGCTCCGGCGCGGCTGGGAACGCGGTTGGAGATACGTAGAACTCCCCCGGCTGAATTTCGCAGAGCAAACCTCTCGCGCTTTAAGGTATCGTTTTGCCGGGCTGGGAAAAACGTTTGGCGCGATATTCTATTTCGACGGGGCCGTATTTCCGCGGTATTTTTCTAGGGAGCTATTGGTACGTTATGTCACTCAACAAATGTTTGTGTGCGATGGATTTTTCAAAAAAGTAGACAAATTTTGTATTTTGAAATATAATATAACTATCGTTTAATGAATAATACCTGGTAAACTAGTCAATGTGTACAAGTAGGTATAACTTTTAGAAAGAAATTTTTAATTTTTTGAAACATTTCATAGTCTTTTATATTTTCAAAGCTAACGCTTATATATTATTATTAAAAAATTAAATTTTGTATATTATATGAAAATTTCATATATTTTTTATATAAAAAATGTAGGATAATTTAAAAGATACAATTCAATTATTTTATCTTGTATCAAGATGTTAAATCAGTTCTGGATTACACAACAAAAAATTCATTCTGAGTTTCCATCGACGGAAAAATTGTTTGCACTTGATTTGTTTTTCTCATATCTCGTGGTTTGATTGATTTCCGGATGCAGAACTTATTTATAGAGAAGTTTAATAGCGCGTTAGTGTTTAATCGAGATAAATCTTCTAAATGCAAGAAAATATTTCATAATGATTTGTAATCTTTCTAATTAGCTGTACTTTAGACTAATATCTTTTATGTGTGTGTGTGTTTTTTTTTATAGATAATAAAAGATATTTGTATTGTTTGAAAAATTCTTTATATTGTCATTTCGAAACGTTAGTAAAAACAATTTTTCCGCTGTGCCAAAACTTTTGTTTCGTTTTCCTTTTTAGTTTTCACTTTCTATTCACTTTTTATATTGTTGTTGTACATTTTTGATTGCTACAGTACATGGTTTTCATTGTTTTTGAAGTATTTGTTGGCAACGAATTACATTTCATGCATACGTGATTCTGAACGATCTAATATACTCTGATAATACAAAATGTAACATTTTAAAAGAACAATTGAAAGATCATTTTCATATCTAATTCTTGTCTAATGTAAACTATTTTTAATTTATTCCGAATATATAATTATAGGAGAATATATTCTCCTATATTACTTCTCAATCGAATAAAAAAAAATCTCAACAATTCTTTTCCACAAACAAAGATATCTATATACAATAAAAATAAGGATATTTTAAAAACAAGCAATTGATAACTCGTATCAAGCAAACACACCCACAGCAATACACACTCCAGATAAAATAAAGACTCCCCTCACCACCACCCAATTAAACAAACATCACCCAACGAAATTCACAAAATGCTCGCTTCCTCATTTACCATAGCCACCCCTCAACACGCGACAGCGAAACCATCTCCGTCTCGCGAATATTTTCTCTCAGCTCGCGCGTGCACGGTGACCCAGAAAAAGGGTGGCGCTCGCTCGCGCGCATAAGGTCCGCCAGGGGGCTGCAGGATAAATATTTATGCGCTCGCTTCGAATACTCCTGGCGTATTATTTCAGAGCGCGGCGTGCGGGATCACTCCCCCCGTCGAGCTAAAGAAGCCGACCGTCGACCCCAGCGCGCATGTACAGAGAGCCATAGGGTCGATGTGCCTGAGCTGGATTTTCGCGAAAATGGAGTTTCGATTGAATTTCCCTATACGCTCGCGCGCTCAAAAGTGCCACTTCGCCCGGTATATATCGGCGGTATAAAGGACCGAGCGCGAAAGTTGACCCATTACCCGGGCGAGCCTCTGCAGTGGCTTTTTCGCAGCCCGCATATACGCGCATCGATTTCGGAGAAAGAGAGAGAGAGCGAGGGTTCTTTGGGTTGTAGCCATCGTGCCTGGGCCGAATTCGCTGTAAGTGCGCGATGCGCTCTTTGCGAAATTTCTTAGGAGATCTAGGAGAGAGGAGGGGGGGTCTTTGGCCGTTACGTCCAAGTGCATAAAAAAGGAGGGTCTGATGCAGTCCTTTTGGCCAAGATAGAGTGGAGCGGACTGGGATGGCGACGTTTTAGAAAGAAGCTTTCGATAGTGCTCTTTTTGGTTTGTTTATGATTTGGAAGATTTACAAATTTAAAAAAGAAATTGTAAAAAGGTTAATGATTGTACCCTAATAATTTTCAAGTTATTTACTACTTATCGTTAATATGACAATTCTAAAATTTCAAAAACATGCAGGTTATTTGAAAAATTTTCAGATAATTGGATTCTCCCATACCAATAAATAAAACTCATGAATCCAGCGCGACATTTACATTTATTTCCTTTTACACGGGCGCGCCAAATAGTTACATCAAAAGATCGACGGCGCAATTCAATTCGAAAGCTGAAAATATAGCGGCAAAAACTCCCATTAAATTTCCGACACGCTGCTTCCCGGGGAAAATTAAAAAACTCCGCCGCAAGGGAATTCGATGTAGCGAATTTTCGCGATGCTCCCCGGTCCGTGGGAAAAAGGCGACGCCGCGCGCTCGTCGTGTTTTGCGTAGCTGGCTGCAGAGCCGCGCTTTTCCCCTTTTCCGGATGCAGAGGCGTTAGGTCGGAAATATTGAGCCGAGAAAAATTGCGGTTTACGCGACTTGTATTATCTGTTTGTTTTGCCGAAGGGAGGAAGTACTTGGAGAGTTGTCTGTACTTCTTACGGCTTTTTTGCCCAGCTCTCTTCCCTTGGTTTTGGTGTGTACTTAGTGTCGGTAAGGCCGGTTTATTTGAGTTTTTATACCCCTAAAATATGAAAACCGTGTAATGCGAAGATTATGTGTCATTACGCTAGGCGTGCCGGCTGCACGGAAAGAAAACAGAATGGCCTTTTAGCGAAATTAGTTCAGCGAGAGATGGACTGCGATTCGCGCTAATTAGTTGTAGCACTCGTCGTCTATTGGGCGAGAATTACGGGCGGGCGTTTATCATTTTAATGAACGCTTTGCTCATTAAACAGAAAATATAATCGCGAAATAAGGGAAACTCTTTCGCCCTGTTATTCCGTAAGCGTGGCCGACTATTAAGAAAGAGATAAAAATGTTAACAACCTGCACCGCTGCTTTTTATCACGTCCATAAGCATTTAATGTCACTCGGCGCTGCAGGCCGTATTGAGAGTTGTAACGTTCCTCGATTTATTATGCGTCGCCCGGGAATTTCGAATAAGAAACGAAATTTGAAAAATCCGCTGTCTAAGCTATCCACCGCGGTGCCGACGTGTTTTATTCTTTTCAAAGACTCGAGTACAGATCGCACGCGCTACATTATTCATGGCCGCGTTTGAACTTTTTAAAATATTAACTTTAGAATAGCTTCGATTCAAAATGCGCCGTGGCCGGTTCTCTCCACCTGTAAAAAAGAAAGTGAAAAATTGGCACGGAAGCTCTGGCAGTAAATCTCGCAAAAAAGTCCCAACATTACTCCCGAGCATTTCAATAAAAATCACACTTCGCCGGAGCACTGTAACTTCAAACCCGCGGTATACACCCAACTTCGCCGTTTCTCCAAACAGCCGGCCAAGAAACATTTCTCTCTTTCCCTTCCAAAACTCAGCGCGTCGATATTAACACCCGGGCGTGTCTCGCCGCAAACTCGAGCGTAAAACAATGGCCAAGTGCGCTCCCTCGCATCCGAAAATCGAGCAAATATCGGCGAGGGCCTCCTATTATCGCAAACAGCCTTGGGATATCTGTGAAGCCGCTCGACGCGTGATTTCCTCACGCTTCTTGGGCTTTGGTCAAACATCGGCGGAGTTTGTTGGCTGACCGATGAAATTAGCCCCCGACGGCATGAGCTCCTGCTTCTATTGCGCGTATAATATGATATTTGTTCGGCGCGGCGATGGACGCGGGGCTAGAGCCGGAGTCATTGCAATTAGCGTGTAAACACGCGGAGAGGAAAATGGTGTGGTTGGGAGTGTTACATTGTGCTTATTTACGCTGTGTGGACTCAGGAATTGTAAGCGCGAATTTTCCGTGACGGCAGTGCGAGGACTGATATTTGGTGAGGTTTTGGATGATGTTTCGCGTGTGCTTAACAATTTCGAATCTTAATGATATATCATTAAATGGATCTCTGGAATTATTTTTCTTGATTAATTGACACTTGACTGACATATTCCAGTGTTTGTATTACAAGAGACTAATATAATAGAATTTTACTGCTAATTAACAAGTATTCAACAGTGCTAGTTTAATTTTTAAATTATTCGATTTGTTTGAGGAATCAAATAGTTCAATACTAACAATGATATATTATTACAGTAATAATGATGATATTGCTCCAGATAATTATCTGTAATAATTACACTTTAAGGCTACTTATTAATCTCTTAACATACATCGAATGTATAATAATCAATATAACTAATATACAACACCAAATATAATAATCTTTTTCTTCGCAAAACCATCCATGCACACTGCCACAGTCATAAATTAACCCTATCCATCCTAAAGCCCAACTTATGCATTCGAATTTTTCATTAGCAAGCTCACGCGCTCTTTTTGCCCGCAAGCTCCTCTGTACTCATTCAAAGGGACGCACGTGCAAAGTCAAAAACCTGCGCTCGCGCTCGCGACGACAGCTTGTCCGTCTCGTTTTTCAACTTGCACAGGAAAAAAACAAACACGCGCGCAAACGCGCAAAATAACTGCGCCGCGTGCGCGTGTCGTCGATCCTTCAAAATGACATCTCGCTGATGCTCGATGCTGAAAAACAACGCTTTCAATATGGCGCGCTCGTGAAATGAGTGCTTTTTCGTATCATTCTTTTCGAACGTTTTGTGGTGGGATTTATAAAATTAGGTATGGTAAATGCTATAATGGAGTTGTATGAAACTGACGTTGGCAGAGTGTTGTAGGGCTGTGCTTCTTGTTAGGAATTCTGTCTGTGCATTGCACGTTTAACATAAATTTAGATGCTTGTCGGGGTGGAGAAATGATGATAATGTATGAGTGGATTAACTTTATATGGAAGTTTTGATGTTGAATTAGTGTTATGTACAAATTTTTAGATTATTCGTGAGTTGAGTATGATGATTTTGTAAAATAAAGCAACAACATTTTTGTATGTTTTACAACGACTTGATATGTCATTAACAGGTATATAGTTACATTTCAGATCAATAGAAGCGGTGTTTGATTTTCTGATACACGTAACAAAGTTGTTCTATTAAAAAGATTAAATTAAATACTTATCGATAATATGAATGTAAATAGTTTCTGTTACAAAATCAGATAAATTCTGATTATTATTATTATTATTATTATTATTATTCTCTTGATATATGCATGCACCACACATATTACTTTTTTCATTAATTTTATATTTTGACTATTAGTTTCCATAAAAACTGATCTTTACTACCACCACTACCTCAAAAATAATCTCTCAAACCCTTCAACATAAACTCACCCCAAAACCCCTTCTTTTTCCAACACACGCAAAATCTCTTCCATCTCACCACCCACTCACCCTCCCGTAAATTCCGCACCTTACCTCCCCGTGTATTAGCCGCGGAAAATCCGGGGCAAGCCGGCGCGCGAAGCGCTGATGAGACGCGTAATTTTCAGCGGCGCGTGCTTGCAGCGACAGCGCCTACCAAATCAACGCTCCGCGCCACCTACGGGACTGTTTAATTAGGAATTCATCGCCGTCGCATACGCGCGACGCGTAAAACGATAATACCTGACGGCTCTAGTGTTTATAAATGCGGTGAGGAATGCCTAGGCTCGCAAAGCGTGAAAGCACGGGGGGGAGGGCCTCGCGTGTAGGCTAATGAAAATGTTTATTCAGCTCGTATTTTTAGGGCGAGTGCGCGCTGTCGATTAAGCTCGGCTTCCATACCTATTTACGGGGCCGTTCCGGTGCATCGCTCGCGTGATTTGTGGCTTACGGAGGTGGAAAAAAAAAGAGGTTGTTTTTGTTGCGGGAGCGCACGTGCCGAGGTGCTTTCTATAATGAGAAAATAATTTTCGATAAATCATTCGGCGGTAATGGAGGGGGAATTGATTTATTTGGAAATTTTCTTTAATCATTATTTATAATTTGGTTGAGCTCGCTTACGCTGAGGTTGGCTGTCTATTTTTAGGGTAAATTATGTATTTGTTTAAGGCGCTCATTTTTATGAAGGATAATTTTATGTCTAAAGGTTATATACTGTCTGACATTAGTAACTTTCTTATGATTTTTAAAAATTGGATCAAAAATTGCTTTGGAAATTCAAATTAACATCTGAGGATGATAGTTTGTGCATTTCCGAATCCAAATCATCAATCACCTGTCCTATTATAGAATCCATCAGTGTGTCTCAAAAAGCCACTACGCTACTTTGATCAAAACGACCAATTCAATATTTAATTTTCCTCAAAACCTAGAACAAAATTCCTCTCTGCATTTTTTAATCATCCTAATCGATTTCCCGCTCCCCTCAAGACTCCAGTCGCAAAGAAGCTCGCCCGCGCAGCTCGGGACAAAGCCATAAACCCGCAGCGACAAAAGAATTCTCTCCCAAAGTCGCCGGGGTATTCGCTCTCTGGGCGCGTCCGTAAACAAATGCGGCGCACCCCTGCAGACATGTACTTTGCGAGTCGCGCCAAATATAACTTCGCCTCACGTGTTTGCACGCGACGCGGCGATATTAATGCGATTTCTCGGACCCATAAGTCGCTCTTTCCCTTTCCCTGCACTGCCCATGTGCACGCGCGAGTCTGTTCCTTTCCGAAAGCGTATACTTTATCCCTTTTGCGAATCTTGTACTCTGAAAGGCTTTAGGTTGGGTTTCGGTGTATTTGGAAATAAAATTTTGCAAGCTATGGATTTTAAAAGGCAGTTTTTGAATATATAAAATCTAATATTTTACTTTATTGGTGTAACGGAAACAACTTTACGGTTTTTGTATAGATAATATATATTAACTTTTTTTTCTAATTACGCAACTTTAACGGCAACACAATATTTACCATCCATAATTATTACCGCACATTCAGTACAAACAAAATATGTTCCACGCATTACGCGCAAGAATTCACCTCTCCCACATCCCACCCCCGCAGCATGTGTATTTTAATCCGCGTTAAATTTAACAAACAAATATTATCTATCCATCTTCCTCCCATAACCCAACTCTCTTCTTTTTTCCCATCCTCTCATTCTTTCTTTCCAAAGCACGCGCGTGTGTGCAAACTTATTTTCGACGTCTCTCGACGCTCCTCCTCGTCTCCTCTTCTTTTTCCTCTCAGTCCCCGTCTATTTTCGCCCCGGTTATTCTCGAGTACTGCGCCAGCGCGCGCGTGTGTCTTGCTTATCGCGGAATCGCAAGACGTTCTCTTAAGGCCATGTGCGCGAGCGCGCGGCTCTGTTAAAGCGCACGAGAGATACGGACGCTCGGCCTTTTTTCTCTCGCTTGCTTTTTTCGGTAAGGTGGACGCGCGCGTAAAGTTTACGAGGCCGGAATTTTTACGCCGAATATTCGGGATACGGAGATATGGATTTTGGAAAAAATGAAGCACGAGCGTAGATTTACGGAGGTGAGATAGTGGGGTCTGATTTGGGGTGTGGGTGTTGGTTTGAGTGTGGTGAAAAATGTTTGGGTGTTGATTAGTTTTGTCTTGGGAAATGAGGTTTTTTTTTAATGGATTTATTAAATGTTTGATTTATTTGTTGGGAATATTAAAATCGAGAGAATTATAGCATAGCGGATTCGATCAAACTTTTTTACGGACACGGCCCAAGTGTTTTTCCAATACCGCATGCGCAAAAGAGAAAACCCACATCTCAGATTGCTTTTTTAATGGTCTTTTTTTTTTGCCAAAGCCACATTTTATAGCTTGACTTTTCATGCGTATTTATTTTATTTTTTGCCAGTTCTCAGACATTTTTTATCATTTGTTAATTATTGTAAATTGTACATTTTAACTGTGAATACAGTTTTTCACATTATATTTCGATACATACATTAAAATTTCCGAATATATTATATTCTCATTTATAAACAAATATCCATATTTCTTTTACAATAAAAAATAACATATAGTTCAATTAATTAACAAAAAAAAATATTTTATTCTGAAAAATGCCAACCACACTTTCACCAAAAATGAAAAGCCACATCCCTCTTTAAAACCATCGCACCGTATCCATTAACAAGCGGGCGGCGGTTAAAGAACCCGCTCACGGGCGATAAATGCAAAATTTGTACTCGGAGAATTAAGCGCGATAATTTTGCCGGCACAACTCATTATCTTTCGGGCTGGGCGAACAGTTAGTCTTTCTGAAAAGCAAAGTGTAACCATGGTCTTTTGTGTTCGCTCTTTTTCCCTCGCTCCATGAAAATTATGGAGTCGCGGGCCGGATTGTAAAGCGCTGGAGCCCGGCCAAGAGACCGCATTTTATTCGCAAGCGCGCGGTTATTGGACGAAATTCGAGCGGAGGTGTGGAAAAAATTATCTAGTGCACGCGAAACGTTGATTGTCGCTCGATTAGATAATTTTTAGGAAGGTGTTCGTGGTTGCTCGAATGGCAGTTAATGATGTTCGTATTTTTGTAGACATGTGGCTAAATTTATTTTTTTTATTTTTTTACTTTTTTTTAAGAGCATGGTTAGAAGTGCTAACAGACAACATGTGTTAAAAACGAATTAGATAAATAAAATATTTTCAATAGACAGCATTATAATTAGCAGGCAAATTTCTATTGTTTTTTAAATTGACATATTTTTATCTGTTAATTTAACAGACAAAAATGTTAACAGACTACTTGTAAAATTCGACTAATATTTTCTCCCACGCGAATACATTAATTATATATTTGTAGGTACATAGACTTGTATAAATTAAATACCTATTATTTCTAAATTTTAAAGTATTATTTATAATATATTAAAATTTACTGAAGTCCATTAATTTTTCTTAACAAAAGTCATTTTGCGCTATGTTTTTTAAGCGTATTTGAATAAACAATAATTCTTATTGATTTTTAATAAACTAAATAAAATAATAAAGTATATCTTTACGTATGTTTATATTAAATACGAAATAAAATAATATTTTTAAATAAACAGACTTTTTTTACGCAGTTATATGTACAAAGTCAAGAATTTCTAGAATTTTTTCAGAAATATTGTTTACTGTTTAATTTACATGATGAGTTTCAAACCACAAAAGTAGTATATACTAAAGTAAATATTACCTTACATAAATACGAATTCCTCTTTTACATTAACTCTTTCCTTTGTAAAATACAAACATTAAATTCATTTAATTTTCAGTATACGCATGTGAAAGTACATTACGCTGGCATACAACGTCTAATTTTCCCCAAAATCTATCAAACCAGTAAAGCATTCGAGCTCAAAAAAAAAAATCACCGTTCAATTAAAATCCCGAAAGAAAACAGAATCTCCAAACTCTCGAACTTAAACTCCGCGCGGATCCTACATCGATCATCCCTTACAGCTCACTTACAACGCCAAGGAAAATATTCCTCCTCTCTCTCTCCCTCCTACTCGGAAAAACTTGTTTGCCAGTACGAAATCATCCGACGGTGACGCCCTAAAAATCCCGCTTCCTGGAAAGCATAGCTTCCGCCTCGCGTGCCGCCTTTTTTTTATCCGACCAGCTAGTCCACGGCTCATTTCCGTCCGCGCGTTTATATTACAGCGGTGTAATAAGTTTCATCGATCGGTACGGGTTCATACATAATCAAAGGTGCAAGGCCCTTCCGTCAGCCAAAAACCGAGTAAAAAGTCAACGACTTGCGCAGTTTTTGCGAATTAACTGCGCGCAATTTAGATGTGCGCATTTACGGTCACGAGTCTGTCAGGTGACGCGCAGAAGAAGGAACGGGGCCTGTTTTACGGTGGAAAGTTTTTTTTTTACGTCTCTCGCGTCGCCGAGCAAAATGGAATTATGAAAGGGTGCGCAGTCGAACGTTCTGGGAGAATCGAAGGCGGCGTAAAAAGACAACTCTTTTTTTTTCGTTTTCTGGGTCAAAGAGGACATTTTTCACGCTGCGCAAAAATATTTTACGATAAGGACAATCTGGCTGGATTAAATTTTATTATGGACAATAAAAAATAAACAGATTACGCAGAAATGGGTTTCCTTGGGCGACAGCTCTTATTTTTTGAAAAATGTTGAAAATATTTTTTAATACGGTAGGGCAAGTAAAGTTTGGGTACAAAATAATGGAAACAACAATTGTAAAAGCACAAAATGAGAAAGTAAGCTTTGTGTTATCTGACTCATTAAACATTTATGAAACGGCAGAGAGACTAGAAGTTTAAGCCATCTTTGTGTAGGGTAGAAAAAATCTCGACTTTATGAGTATGTAACTTCATAAGTAAAAGAAGTAAACTTCTGAAAGAGTGTTTAAAACTTTGCTCTGACGGCTTATGAAATTTTTACTAATTAGTTCAGTAATATTTAATTATCGAAACGAATTGTTGACCCTTTTTCAAATAAATTATTTTAGTCTTACTTTGTGCGCGACTTATTCATCTTTTTCTATGACATTAACTTTTGAACAAAAGAATATAGAAGTAAATATTTGAGAGGTAAAAAAGTAAAGAATTATTATTTAATTAAGCTTAATTTTAATATGTGTTTTAAATTACGTCAAAATAAATTTACTGAAGAAGGATGAACGAAGAAAAACTCAATTGCTTGAAGTGCCCCGAGATGAGACTTAGAAACTGAATTAAAGCAAGGGTTTCGTTATATCTTCACAGCAATTCTCCGACCCTTTCCTTAATTCTATTACAGAAATAATTAATTTTTAACTGGAAAGGTCCACTAAAGCAGATTATCATTTTGTTTTCTTAAAGAAAAAACTTCTTTATTATTCGTCATTTTTAAAAGAAAAAATTAATTTAGGAATAGTTAGCACCAAGCAAATTTGTAATTTAAAATTTTTGTTATTTTTATTTCTTACTGGATAAGAATAATTAGTTTTAAAAAAATTCTAAATTATTAACTAGTAGATTATAAAAATTTTTTTTACGTGCCGTAATAATTTATTTTATAAGAAAATTTACAATTTATTGTTAATAGATTCATTTTTAAAGATAGAAAATGTGATTTTATTTCAATATTATATTAAGTGACTAATCAATTTTTTCTTTGTATGTTTCAGGTAAGTTTCAAAATCTACTACACTGCTAAATATTCTCTGTTAAGTAAGTTTGCACCTTCTGTTAAAGAAATTTTGATTAATATACGTGTTTATGAACAAATTTATAAACCTAATAATATGTTTGTTGAATATAAGAAATACTTATTATTTTATACATTACTAAAAATATTTAATGGATATATTTAAATAATACATTTAAATATATTATCTGTAAAATTCATTTTGAAAATGTGACAGTAAATGAAACATATTTTAAATGGCGATAAAATAAAATAATTTTTCGAAATTTATGAGAGCGCTTTTCGTTGAAATATAGTAAGGGACCATTCATTCAGTATGCTGACTTTTAGGGGAAAATGAAATATTCAGTTTTATGACGAATCCTTTTTAAACAGTTTTATCTGCCTTCAAAATTTGCTACATAATGGTGAAAATCAAGGTTGCAATATTTGAATTACGTATTCAAATAAATCTTTGAAACATTCATTGTATTAAATAGAATTTCGTACTTGGCTTATACGCAACAATTATGATTGGATACTAACAGTTTTTACTTCATGAATAATTTATCACAATATGTAATAATGTTAGAGAGCATCAAAAATTATATTTCATAATATTTTTTGTTGAGTCATATTTTATGATATTTCCTGTATTATAAGGGAGTTCCGTCGGATATTTGTAATAAAATTTGTAACTTTAGTTTTACAAACTACTTTTTATTTATTTAGCATATTACGTCTAAATTTTCGACTATACAAGCATTTAATTTGGTAGAATTTTCTAAATTATATACTCTCATTTAAAAGACCTTACTGTAGTACATAAGCTTATTATAGTGTTTTCAAAGATAGTTTTTATAAGGAAAATAAAAATCTGCTGATATGAAAAACTTCAACAGCCATACCAAAATCGAAAATAAGAACAGAATTAACTACAAAAAACATCAAACTACGTAAAATACTGTAAACTTTTATTACCTTTTTCTTATAAAACGCTCTTAATAAGTTCTTATAAATCTAAAATTATTTTATTCGCAAATAAAAAAGTTTTTTATTATTCTTATTGTTACGAATTTGCATTCAAAAAAAGGTACAACTTTATTCCCCAGCGAATTGAACCCAGGATTATGCTTTTTCCACTAAGCTCAGGATCCTATGCAAGTTTTATTTCATGTTGTCCTCGTGTCGTCAACGTGATGACGCATGCATTTCTTCTACATAGCATTATGAATAAAAACTTTTGAATTTATAATTTTTGATTATATTCGCGTTTTCTTAATTTATACTTTATAATATTTTTAAAATCTGAATCGTGCCAAAAGGAAAATTCTTGTTTATTTATTCTTTTTCTATTGATACACTCTCATAAAAAATTACATCCTAATACAAAAAAAAAAACACTAAAATTCAAATTTTTATAATACCTACGAAAATTTTGATTTCCAACGGTAGCACAATACAGCATACGCACCACCGCATACAAGAGAATCCTCGATAAAAATTTCTAGAATTTAGAAGCACTCTTCCCGCCTCTTGTGAAATCTCTCGCCAGTGCATTTCCAGCGGAGAAAATATTAAGAATTACGGGGCACTCAAAAAATCTTCCTACAGCTCTCTCTCTCTCTCTCTCTCTCGGCTCGCCGGCGCGTCTATATGAAAAGCATTAGCGCGTAAGTAGCGTGCACGAGAGCTCGCGAGCGCTCTGGATATAATCAATGGCCCTGCCGAGGCTGGCCGCATGCAGAAGCGAGACTCTATTCTCGTTCAACGATCCGTACATGCTCGAGACGAAAAAGTAGCACTCTCCGGCCGAGCGCTCGTGTATATATAGGGGGGAAGGGTTCATCGGGCGGCGCGACTTTAAGGGCCATACAGTGGACGATGACTGCGGCAAAGCTCGGTGTATAAACTAAGACCTTAAGATTTTGATACTTTTTTTTTGTGCGCCCCGGTTTGAGCCCTTCTCGGTAGCCCTCGACGAGGCTCTATCGTCTCGTCTTAGGCGGACCTTAACTCGTGCTCGACTTTTTGACCTTTGTGCCACGGGGGATTAAATTAGTTTACGCTTGATCGAACTTTTGTGAAGTAGGGCATTCTTTTGTTTGACGTTTGAGAATATAACATTCTGGCATTCTGGGTTGCTCGGAAGAATGATGTATGCCAGTACGAATTTGAATTTATTTGGAAACAGTCGTAGAGATTGAAAAGAGAGATACTAGTTCTTTTTGGAAAAAAGCATTCACTTGTTCTAAATAATGATTATGAATGGTTATGTAAGTTTGTTTAATAATTTAAAATGAAGATTATTTCTATTAAATAATAATGGATAAATTTATTGATATTATTACTTCTTTTTTCTTTTTTTTTTTAATTTAGGAAATTAGAGTCATTCGTAACTGTGTGCATTTTTATCAAGTGTGAGTCAAACGAATATTTCCTGAAAAACTTCTTAAGCTACTTAAAAAATCAAGCTACTTGCATCTGTTAAAATTTAAATTGTTTATTTTTAAATACAGAATTAAGATTTTTATTAAAACAAGAAAAAATTGAAAAAATTTTTTTTTTAGAAAAAATTATTAAGTTTGATAAACATCACGCTTAAAGTTCTTGTTAGAGTTTTATCAATAGTGTATTCCTTCATGTTTTATATATACAATAGTAAATATTTAATAAATTTATTATTTAAAATTATACTATAAAATTCAAAATTTTTAACTTATGCCATACCTTTCTGAAATATCTAATTTGAAAATAAAACATTATTTATTACTATTATTATTTTAACTATTATTTATTCAGTATTGTAAATTGCAACTATTATATTAAACATTCTATTTGAAAATATTTACAACGTTGATATTCGATTTACGAATCTTTGAAGATAAATTATCTCTTGATTATTAAAACTGTATTAGCTATTATCGAAGCTATTTAAGGTGAATCGTTTATATTACCTTAACAAAATGACCAAAGTTTGTAAAATACCAAAAACAATAGTTGTTTGAATAAATATGTTTTAAGAATAATTTGAGAAAATCAACATATTGCCTTTCAATAACCTCAAAACAGGCGTAATCATAGGATCCGAGAAGAAATTGCGAAAATACGAATATCCCACATCTTCGTCCTGTGAATTACTTGTAAAAGCCGACAGCACAATTTCCCTAATCCAATGTATACCTAATCCATGAACAAACTCTCTTTCCTAGATTCTACCGTTTGCGCGCTCTCTCTCTCTCTCTCTCTCTCTCTCTCTCTCTCTCTCTCTCTCTCTCTTTCTCTTTCTGTTTACCTTTCCAAGTATGTTTACGCCTGGGTGTTAGAGAAAGAGGAGCGGCTCCGACGTATTAATCTTACTTATCGTGCATCTTTTCAGGGGCTGCTTTGCCTCCCGTTCCCCGAGCTGTCAATCAATCGATCGACTCCTTCTCACTGTCTTTACGATATCTGCCTTCTGAGCCAGGGAACTCGCGAGAAACAAAGTCGAGAAGGAGGCATAAAGTCGGGAAATCTGATATGTCGGAAAGAGAGAGGGAGAAAGAAAGAGAAAAAGAGAATGAGAGAGAGAGAGAGAGAGTAACAGCAGGGTCGTGGATTGAAACAAAATTACCCAACGGTGCTATGAAGGGATAGGCGAGTATTATCTGATTCGATTAGCCAGCAGGGATGTATACTGCGTCTTTGCGTAAAGCTGCAGGCGCGGATAGTGTTGCTAAGGGAAGGGTTTCTTTCTTCATTGATTTTTTGCACGAAGTTTTAAGCGAGTTTAGATAGGGTGCGGAATATATTCACGTTTAATAATATTTTGTCAAGTAATCAAAAGTAATATATTAATATGAGTTGTTACGTAATAATAGAAAATAAATTAATATCGAGAATGCTGCAAGCGTATCAACATAAATTCATTCAAAGATAAAGATTTTTAAATTTAGGATTATTTTATTTTCTTGAAAATTTGATCTTAAATAATATTGGAGCAAATATCGGATTATAATACCATGAATGCATAATATATTCTAAGATAGAAAATTTAACATAATCGAATGAAAGAACTATTTTCAGTCAATTTTGATATCTCTATTTGGCATGATTGTAATCAAAGAGAAATCAAATCAAAACCAGTCTATATTAAAACTTTAAATATAGTCATCAGAATCTAATAAACTTCAGATTAAAATTGAGCTAAAATTACTTGAATATTATTTTTTCAAGAAATTATCAATGATTTTAAAAATCTATTTTCTTTCATGATATATTTTTTTTTCATAATAGCTTAACCAAGATTAAATTTAGAATTCTGCACAAAATTTTCTCAAAAAAGTTTGCCGACTCCCGCTTATATTGAACCCAGTATCTTTATTCGATTCGAATCCGGCCCGCACTGAGTCGGCAGTTTAATGAGTTAGCTTTCGATTGTAAAGTAGTTACAGCCCACATTGGTCAGCCATTACCAACTTAAGCACTATTTTCGAAACTTTTTCTGAAGTTAAAGGGGTCAATGCACTTCGAAGTTCATGTTTTCTATGCTTTGTATGAATATCTCCTTTCTTAAAGTTACAGCATCTCAGGAGTTTCAAACTTACAGCAATGATCATTATTCTTTACAACTAATCGTTACAAAGTTTATAAATTAAATTTGGTGCGTTTTTGATTTATCTGGAACTTTCCAATAATTAAATAGTTCTTCAAATTTTTATGTACTGAATTTTTTTTAAATACTGAAATAACTTATTACTATCGGAATAGTCAGACAATCATAAAAGTAAAAATGCGTGATCCTCAATATTTTTATTTGTAATTTTTGCATATAAGCGAAAAAATTCAGTATGTTTAGTCATTAGTAAAATCTATAGATTAGAATGATTTTGAAATTTATTAAAAAAACAACGACAACATATTAACAAATTCATCTTTGAAAAAGCATCTCGCCAAAGCTTCAAGCATTGCTTTTTTCCACCCGCACATCATCATCACAGACGAACGCGCGCCGCATCGGCTCCACCTAAAGAAATCAGTCAGCGGAAGTGTATCGGCTCCCTCCCCGTCGTCGCTCGACAATCGGCGATGCAGAAAAGCGCCTGAAAGGGAGCCGGTGCGCGCGCGCTCCAGCTTGAGCGAGAAGCGAAAAAAGCCGGCTGCCGGAGCGTAGGAAGGCAGTAAGCGCTCCCGCGCGAATCTCGCGGATATATATCGAGGGACGCGGCTTACAAAAGAACGAGGGGTGCGCTTACGGCGGCTGTATGCTGCTGCACTCTCGCGCCTCGCTCTATAGTTATTTACGTTCCGCTTACAGAAGTACGGGTACGTGCGAGAGCAGACACACGTACGGCGCGGAGGTGTCTGCCGGCGACAGAAGAGTGGAGTCCATGAATCAGAGCGGAACGGAGAGATATGGGCGAATCGAGCCAAAAAGGCTTCTCTCGAGCCCGAGGAGAAGGCAAACTCGGACTGCCGTCCAGGAAAAGGGGGAGACGTGTGCGCATTTTTGGATTTGCTTGAATTTGATATTAAGGGTTCGCGGAAGGGTATCGGAATGACGGAGATTTTTGTTTGTTTGATTGAAGTAAATAATGGCTTTTGTGTGCACGTTTAATGAGATGTTTGAGTTTTTTGGTGCTTAGAGTAGTATTTTGTAATTCACGAATTTGAAGTCACATTGGGTCTGTCTGGTATATATATGTCAAAGTTACATGCATCTATTGTTTTTTTTTTTTTTATTTGATTGTGTTCTGATAATAAACTGAACAAAAACTGTAAAATCATAATTTTTATTGAGAATTTCGTCGACCTACTTATCTAAAATACTACAGGTTAAAAAGAACACATTTAACTTTAACAAGTCAAGTCGTAGCAACAAGACAAGAAGGAAGTCTTCGCTTCTCTTCGTCTAACTACGTTTCGAACTATGCGGTGCAAAGATTTTGTTTACGACGAAAGCCAGCGCACATCGCTAGCTTCGAGGCGCTAATTAGCTCATCGCGCAATCTGCCGGGTCAGAAAAGTCAAAAACAAAAACAGAAAAGTAAGAGGAACGTACGCGCACGCGCTGGCATTGCAAAAGACGCGAGAAAAGAGGACATGCCGCTGCGCAGAGAGGAAGTAAGTAAGAGAGTGCACAAAGAAAATAGAGGAAGGTGGAAAAGGACGAAAGGAGGACGCAGAGAAAAGGAGAAAAGCAAAGCAGCCGACAGAAAGCTCTGCAATGCCGTTGCGCGCGCTGCACGCTGGGATGCGACGACGACGAGGCGCGCGCGGAGAAAGTCAGGTGGTGGCACGGGACCAAGGCAAAGACGAATTTGCGCCCGAGCGCGAGCTCCCGGTTTATTTGCGAATTTTGCATAATTCACGGAGAGAAAGAGCGTTCAACTGGCAAATCTTTGCTGATACCGACTAATCTGTCGCTCTTTCCATTTAAGATCGATTAAACCGTTTACTTAGTTCGCTTTTTTTAAAGCAATTTGAAATAGAGCGTAATTTTTATTTTATTATACGTAAAAAACTGCCTCTTTCAAGAAGTCGTTTAGTAAAGTAAGTGTATCATGTTGATGATATTTTTATAAAAATTAATTATTAAAAATTATTAAAAATGTTTAATATTTTTATAAAAATTAATTAAAATATTATTTACCCGTGCTCTTTAAAAATGTTTCTATTAGGATTTAAAAATATTAGCGTAAATGTTTTAAACGTTGTAAAAAAGATATTATTTCAAGAGAGGTTATTTAAATAATTTAATAAGAATTCTGGTGAACATCAACGTACATGAAAGGTTAGGTTAATTTTTTTTCGAAATGATGATTGAGTTTTAATGCATTAAATAAAATGATGTTAGTATATGATTTGTAGGTCATTTAAAAAGTCAAATTGTTTAATTTTTTTTCTACTGATTTCAACGGCTGAAAATCGGTCTTATAAAGGAATGACTTATAAGACCGACTTTAAGTAATTGTCAATGAGTAGAAAAAAAAATTATATAATTTGACTTTAAAATGACCTTAAAATTATATAATAACAAACTAACCTCGAATTTGGATTTAACGACATCAAAAACTTCACATACCACAATTAAGTTCCAAAATTTTGATTCGTTACTTGTTAGGCCTATTATTTACTGCATTCTTTTTCCGAAGTTCCACCTTGAATTGACTTCCATTATAGCTACAAAGAGGTTATTAGAAATCTCATTTATGATGGGCACAATTAATAACAAAACTCACGGAAAAATTCTTACGATAAAAATAAAAACAATATCAGAATTAACCGAGGACCAATTACAGCTAATTTAAAAATTGCGGTAATAATTACTGCGATGCAATTTTTTACCGTTCGCCCATCATTTTTAAGTTAGCTTTGACTCGTCCCCAATTAACCGAGATATTTTCAGCTTATCTGAAGTATTATAAAATAATATTTTTGAATATACATTTCACCAAATATATAAAAAAAAAGATTATTTTAAAAGAAAAAAGATCAATTATAGTTATGTGTACTTACATTTAGTTATTTATACTACATTCCACTCCAAAAAATCATTAAACATCAGGAAAGTGATTACGTTCTTGATGTCAAATTTAAAACAAGTCAGTATAAGTGAAACTCATCCAATTAGATGGAATACACTTTAATTAAAAAAAATTAAATTAAACTTATAATTGTCAGTAGCAAAACTAAAATTTAGCATTTTAGTTTCTTCTGTGTTCCCAGTGCTTATTGCTCGTTCGTTAATAAAAGTTATGCACTTGTTTACTCTATAAAACTTCCAATCAAAACTAGTGTGGATTTCGGGAAAAAAAGTTCAAACGTCGAGAGAGAAAAAGGCAGATGCTCTCGAGGATCGACAAGCAAACGTTATTTAGTCTACAGCGAAACAACGTTACGCATTCTCGTTTATCATAATTGTACTAGTTGTAGGAGACCACTTTGGGAAGACAACTTGTGTTGAAAATTCCATGTGTTCAAAACATTCCATGTATATATTAAGCATTATAACTTCATATTTTATCTAATAATAAGTAAAAATAAGTAAAATTATCCAAAAATAGTTTGATTGATTTTTCTGAAAATTTGAAGTAAGATTTGTCTTCCATTTCATATGCCTGTTGGTTCAAAGAGTTATTCCTGTCTCAAACGAAGGAAGGAATATGGCTGATTTTCGTGTTTTTCGTGGTGAGCCAACTCGAGCATTGTGATAGATGATTCCGGCTTAACTAGGGATAAGGAGGAATTTTTTTACCTAAAAAGCAATTTGGAGAGAACGATAAGAAGGGTTCGAAAAAAATATGAAGGCAACAAGATAAACGGTAATTTTTACTAAAATCAACTTTATTTCTCGTATAATTCAAAGTATGTCGATTTATGAGGTGCATTAAAATGTCGATTTATTAGAGAATCGGTTCTATGATTAAAATACAATACAGTTATAAAAATTCATAAAATAATAATGGTATTGCTATAATAATTTAAAATAATAGATAAAGCATAAACTATTAATTTTCATTTAATATTAAAGATAAATATGAATTAAATCGAAATGCATTAAATATTTGCAAAATATGGTTTGTCTTCTATTTCTTCATTAGCTATTCAGTAATTCAAATAACGTCCGAGAGAAAAATTTGAATGCATGCGTTTTCATGCAAGTGTTCATTTACACATTTTGCATTACTTTTAGAGCTTGATGAATTTTCATTTTAAATAAGATCTTTTCGAGTTCACTTCACCCACATCTTCACCACTTAACCTTAATTCAAGAAAAAAAGGAACAATAGCGAGTGCCCTTATCTCGCGAATATACCTCGTCCAATCAAGAAATTTGCCCCGGAGCTTCGACAATTTTTCACTCCTGAATTCTCTCAATGATTTTAACTACCTCGAGAGCGAAAAGATCCTCTCTTCATTTCGGATTCATTGAAGTCTTACATGAAAAGTTAAATAATAAAAAGATCGAATCTCTTACGACCGTATAGTCAGCATAATTAAAATCATCACATTAATTTTGGAGTCAAGAAGACAAAGGGCTTATTCAAATTCAGGTATTCTGATAGCTCTTCCTCTTCTTTTCTTTTCTCTTCTCTTTTCTCTCTCCTTCTTTCACTCGCTTCTTTCCTTCATTCTCACTCACTCTCAGCCTTTTTCATGCTGCTTCTAGTAGCGTGGAGTGCTCGTCGTAAATTCTCACGCTGCCTTGCTATTTTAACACACTGTTCAATTATTGGATTCCGATATAACATAGAAAGCCAGGGTGGAAATACTAGCGAATGCAAAAACTGCGAATGAGACAGGAAGGGAGGTACAGAAAGAGAGAGGGAGAGAATGAGAAAGAGAGAGAGAAACTTCGATGTATCAATCACATATTTTATTTTCAAGCTCAGTTTAGATTTACTAAAAATAAGAAAAGAAATTGCCATATTCTCATAAAAGTTTCGTCAATTTTCTTTCATGACAGCTGCAAAATAAACTAAAATAGTTAAACCGACAGCAAAAGCTTTTTTCTAAAATATATTTATCTTATCTTCTCAAAGTAAACAACATCCAAAGCCGGCATAGTAACAAAATTGAAAAGTATTTAAGTTCAACTTACAGACAAAATGGCCCTGTTAACATATTTGCCAATTTGCATCCAATTTAAAGACGATACAATGTACTGCGCTCTTAACTCAAGTAGCTACAACCCGGGCGGAGATATAAATGGCAGGGTAAGCAGAGAAGCGAGAGAGACCCAGTATAAAAGAGAGAGAGAAATAAAAAGGGCTACGCAGGGGAAAAAGCGACTGCGCGTGCCCGCGATTACAGTGCGATGTGAGAGAAAGAGAGGCGGGGGCGGAAGTGCATTCAAATTTTACGACTGCGCAATATCCGTCATGCTCTCGCAGATATATACGCCGGAATGACACCGGTGTAAGTGTGTGTGTGTGTGTGTGTGTGTGTGTGTGTGGGTGAGGGTGTGCGTTTGAGTAGATGACACTTTCTTGTTTTACGGCCGGCCGGTATGTGCATGCGGATAGACTTTCAGAGAGGTGTTTAGGTGCTCGACGAACTTGTTAAGGTGATTCCACCGTTGCTGCGCTATTGGCGCGTAAAGAAAAAGTACGGCCACGTCGGGTCCTAGAATCGCGTTTACTTTTTATCTGGCATCGTCAACTTTATTTATTTGCCATGAATTCTGTTGATAATATTTCTTTATCTACATTGTTATATTATTATATGTATATATTTAAGTTTTCAAACTTATTCTGGCTTGTCAAAATGGTTATGGATAATCTTATTTATTAAATTGTATCAAGAAGGTATGCCGATAGTATTCAAATATTAAAAATGATGTAAAAAAACAAAAAAAATAAATTTTAATGGAACTAGATCAATGTTTCGTAAATTTACATTTTTTAAATTTAACGTTCTGACATTCTGTTTTAATTAAAATGTTAATTTTGACGTAATAGTAGGTACGTTAATAATTTTTATTTTTGTGTTTTTCCCTTATGTCTGTTTTCTATGTGCGTAGAAGAAAAATTTACATTAGTATGTACATTATTGAATTAGTATTATTTTGTTATTTTTATCGTAGGCCTTCTCTTGTGTTATATTATTCTAACATTGTTTATTTTCTAACTTTATATTATCACTATAGTTACAATATCTGTATCATAATAATTTCATTACAGTAATGATATTTGTTTAATTTTTTTAATTACAAAATTTCTCTTACTCTTAAACATACAACAGTAGAATTCCGTTAATCACGTGCGGTGCAATGATCAGATTTCAGCCTGAAATCGTTATTAACTAGTGTCGCGTAAAGCACGTAATTTGAAAGATCAGGCTCCGAATTTCGAACCCGTGATTCCAAATTTATACCTTGAATGGATCGAATAAATTTCAGACGACAAATGATTGCTTGGAACCTGGTGATAGAATTACGAGTAAATTTTTTGTTCATGGTAACAAATTTATAATTAAATCGTGATACGTATATAGGATTGTATTTTCATGAACGCTCGTTTTTAATTTATAATAATAATCAATTACGAATCCAAATAAATTTATTTTAAATTTTATTTAAATTTTTTAATTATTTTTAATAATTTTCAGTTAATAAAAGAAGAAAATATGAAGTTAGTAAAATGTTAGTGTCTATACTTGACATTTAAAAAATTTTTAATTAACCCTTGCAATATATTTTAAAAAATAATTACTACAACACTCTACTGTTCAGAAAATTCGCTGCTCGTGATTCAGACAAATGCTTGTTATACTTAACCCTGCCAAAAAAATTGTTTATACTCTGCAGCTGTAACGTTTTGTTTAATGGTCTCGGATGATAAATGTGCGCAGTTATTCGATCAATGACTGGGCAGTAATAAATAAAAACATCACAATGAAGGCAATCTACACGAGTGAGTTAAAAAAAAGAAACTCTTCACTCAAAATTCATACGTAAAAAGTAATTTCTTGAAAAAGTAACGAATAAAAACACAATACAAACATTCCAACAAAGAAATAACCTCGACAAACCATTACAAAACAACGCGCCAACCCCACGCACCAGAAAGACAAGAATCAAAAGGTTATCAGCCACGCAATGGAAACGAAAGCCCCGCACCCAGGGAGGACAGGTCACTCAGCAACGCAGCCGAATTAATTAATGACCTTCGATAAAGCCCGCCTCTCACGATATCCCCGACGCTCGCACTTTCCTCTCTCCAAATTCCATATCCCGCAAGCGGCTATCTCGCTCCCCCCTTCCAACCCTCCGCGATGAAGTACAGCGAAGAGACGCCCTCACTGCGCGCTCTCGAAACGTTGAATTGGAATGGCCGCGTGTATGCGCGCTGAATTTCGACTCGTTAAACTTTCCGGAGCAATGCAGCGACGCCGAGAGGGAAGGATTAAACTCCGGCACGTCGCGCGCGCGCGGCCGACTGCTGCATAATTGATGGGGCATTCTTCATCTCCCCCAGCAGTGCAGCGCGCGTCCCAGTTTGACGCGACGCAGCGGCAAGCGATGGCTTTCTCTCTCTCTCTCTGCTACAACAGATGTCGGGCGCAACGTGCGCGTCAACCGCGTCGCTAATAGGGAGCTGTTGTGCGAGCCCGTGCGGTGTTCAGGGGAAAAAATTGGATGGTTTAGTTTTTTGGTTGAGGTGAAGGCTGGGTGGAGGTAATGATGGGTCGTGTAGGAAATGAGTGGGAAGTAAATGAAGAAGTTCGAGTTGGCCAGGGGGCTGATTTAGTACTTTTGGTTGGGAGAATGATGAATGTAACTGGGTCAGAGTTTATCGGGGATCCGCAGCAAGGTGGACTAATTTTACTAAGCACGCTGGGTACTGTTTTGTTTGATTATCGCGAGTTTGGATTTAAGCGTTTTGTGTAACAGCTGCTGAGATCTTCATTTGAAAAGATGATTTTTTTTGGCAATAGCAATATTTAAATACTCGAAGAGTTGTTGTAGTTTCCTGCTTAAAACTCGACGCGTCTAGCTCGAGTGCAGTAGCGAGTTAGATCAGATTACTGAAAAAAATTGATTTACTCAGAACGATCGAGGTACTCGAAGCAGTTAAAAGGCTTCAGAAAATGAAAGTACTTATAACGATGGAGTTATTGGAAGCAATAGAGCGACTCGTAAAAAGTTGTGACGCTCTAAATTATTAAGTCGTGCAAAATTGCAAGCTTAATTGGTGTTTCAGCTGAAATAAACGGAAAGATTCTGCTCTTTTAAACTTTTTACTGAATGCTAAACTTACTATTTACTTGGCTTTCATTATATGAAACCCTTGTCTAGCCAAAAGATTTAATCATTACTCCGTAGAAAATTATACTTGCTTTATGCTGCTATTTCACATAAGTTTGAATCTTAGTGCGGTTTCATTAAGATTCTCCTGAAGCGTAATCTTCAAGAAATATTCGTTTCTAGAAAGCTCGTCTAATTTTAGTCATATTCGCATTGACGCTGACATTAAAGTGCAGTAAGCAGTTTTAATGAACGCTATACAGTATCGTTTTCAAAGCAAAAATTAAAGCTGCTTACTCGAGTCTAACAATACAGGTATTGTTGTTTTAATTTACGATTTAGCAAGTGGAACACCTTTTATGAAAACACACTGTCTTACTGCTAAATTTCATTCCTCTTTTATGAGGTTATATTTTCTGAGAGATTAATCCTGCGGAATCTCCAGTTACTGTACTGAACTTGCAATATATACACATTAATTTTTGTTTCTGGTATGATTTAAAATGTAAAATATACTATTATACTAAAATGAATATTTTTTTTTCTGTTTCAGGTATGCATAAGTCTTTTTGTCATTCAATTACAACTAAGTAACCATGGATCCAGGTACTTTAGAAACTGTAGTTCCTACACGGTAGAAAATTTTGTATATTACGTAAATATTTTAAAGAATACACAATTTGTGCAGTTTTTGTCTAAAATTCAATGTATATAGTAAAAATTTTAACTAAGGAAAATGGTATTACACATATATGTGTAGCAGATATTTACTCATTGAAATAATTATAAACAATATGTGTTCAAATTCAAACTAATTTTTAATGGTATTTGTTCAAGATTGCATTGGCCAATATTCTTCGTATACTCTTAAAATAAAATTACAAAAATTCTTACTAATTCTAAGTAACTTATCACAATTAAAATCCTCCTTGCATTCTTCATTCAGAAATCTCAAAAATTCTCCGACTCACCCCTCAAAACGCTCAAACACCTTAATCAAGTTTTTTCCTCACCGACAATTACGTGCCGCAATTTTTCCTGCCTCCCGTTGATATGGAATTTCGGTCGCAGAAATTTCGATGCTCGCCGTCTTCCCTCGGCGTCCTTTGGACGCGTGTGCCGGATCGTCTTCTCAGGTTGCTAGATGCCTCGTGATTAAAGCCGTCTATGAGTCACGTTCTCGCGCGCTGCGCCTCCTCTCAAGAATATTGTTCGGTCGCATTCCCGCACGGTAGCTCGGGCGCTGAAATTCATTTTCATCCGGGACGAGCGCAGGAAGATCAAGCTTCTTGGAAAGGCTCTCGCCGGCAAAGTTCGCTGGTGTAGTTGGTTGAGGCCAGCTAAGGATGAGGTGGGTTGGTTTTAGATTCGCGAGGCTTTTTTAAAGGTGAAGTATAAATAAGGAAAACTTAAAGAGTTCTGGAGTGGAGTTTATATGATATGCGTGAATCTATTATGGATCTCTTTTTGCTCAGCAGAAATTCGTTTTAGCCTAATTTACGGCGGGATTATTTGATTTTTGCTTCTTTAAATATTGAAATTTTCAGAACAAACTTTTCGTTCTCGTATTTTATTTTATTCCAGAGTATTCGCTTTTACAGAATTTTAATCCAGTAAGTTTTGTAAGTGTTCGCGGTAATCGAATTTGAAAGAGCAATTTCGTAATACTAAAATATTCAGCCGTTTGAATAAATTCGAAATTCCGATTTTGCTTGGAGCGCTACTTTAAAGCTTGCAATGTAGTTTTCGAGTCATATTTTCTCAAGTTTAATTGAAGATTTTCATGACTTACAATTGCATATCTAAAGATTTCCGAACAATTACTTGAAAAAGAAAACCAATAGAAGCCATGACAATAGTTACCTACTAATTATGTCATTTAATACCTGTACGTAAGAATTATTAAAAAATATAGATGACTTTAAAAGATGATCTAATAATTCACACATTAAACCGACATTTTCACTTACACCCACTTTTCAAAAATTTTTAATTTTCTCGAATCACACATCCCGGCTCCTCGATCAATCCTCAAAACTAAATTGAAGATCCTCTAAACCGACCCTTCGTCTCCGACTAAGACACAAATTAATTTCGAAATCCCTTTTTACACTCTCCACCCCCTCTCTGAGAGGAGAGCCTCTCTCTTATCTCTCCTCTCGCTCCCGCTCCTCCAGCGCGTCCCCTAATAGTCCCAATTTTTCACTCTCTTACTACACACGCTCTATCTCTTCCGGCATCTCACTTACTCCCCCCCCCCATCGCTCTCTCTCTCTCTCTCTCTCCCATATACTTCCGTCTCTCGCTATTTCTTATACCACCCCCCTCTCTTTCATTTCCTTCTCGCGAGCTTTTAACTCCCTCCCAGCGTTTTTCCACTTCTTACCGATACGAGGCTCTCCTCGAGATATCGCTAGTAATGGCGCGCTGCGGAAAAGCGTTTCGTCAGGAGATTCTCTCTCTCTCTCTCTCCCCGGCGCGCTGCAATTCCGAGTCGATGCGGGAGCTTATCGACCAATTGCATCCAATACGTTAGAAAGCTTCCTCCTGCTGTAGCCTGCTACTGTTGCACCGCTCGCAGTTCTGATACCCTCCAATCTAGGAGTGTCGCTGCGCGTCTCCCAGCCAGTATATAGCTACACAGTCCTCCTGCGGTTTTCCTATCTTCTTTACGTAGACGCGCCGAACTTATTAGTAAATGTATCCCGCCGGCGGGCTGAGAAAAGTTTTTGCATGTAAGCTCGGGCCCCTCTCCCTGGGTTTCTTATATATATCCGGCGTTGGCGAGCCAACCGAAGCGGCTTACCAGGAGCACATGGCTTTGATTCTTAAAAAAGCTCGCGTCGAGTTATCCCGGGCTGCTGCTTATACGCGCGATGCGATTTGTTGGGGATTTTATTTTTCTTCGTTCCTAGCCGGCGGCGCGGTATTCGCTGAGTCGCGAATATCCGTGATTCGATAAATGTATGAGGTGGTTACTTTCTACTTTGGTTGATTGTTAACGAAATAGGAAAAGTGTAATTCATGCGCTTAATGTTAACAATATTATATTATTACCTAATGCTATTGTTTATACCAATAATCTGGTAAACTTCAGACTCCGAAGCGTTAAATTCTGTCTAATCGAACATCCCAGCACATCACTTCCAGCTCCTCAAAACGTATCAATCCCAGCCAAACAATCAGCAGCGCAATAATCCCGCATTCCAAGCTCGTCTCCCGCTCTCCTGAGACTCGCGGCTTTAAATCCGGACAAACCAAATCCTATATCCTCTCACACTCCGTATCTCTTCGTTGCCTCCTCGCCTCTCTCGACTGCCACGGAGAGCAGCTGACGACTAAACACTACTCGCTACGTATACCAGCCGAATCGTTGGACTGCGTTTAATCCTTGTGTAGCCGGAGAACCAGCGCGCTCGCGGAAAATGTCCGTGGCAGGATCTGTCAGGCGCACATACATACATAGCCGTGCGAGAGGAAACCGGCTGTCCCTTCCGTGCTGGCTGCCTACGTGTTTAACCGGTAAATGCCTTGACTCGCTGCCTTGATTGTTGATCCTCATGTAGGGTCGAGAATGATTAAGCTGATGAGCTGGGGAGCGAGTTTTGTTGTTTGGAGAAGCTTTGCGAAGCGTAAAAAGTAGATTTTAGTGGGTGAGATAACTGTTTGCTGATATTGCGAGGAGCTTTGTGTGTTCAGAAAAGAGAATATTTTTAAATATTTTAACATTGAATAACTTTTCTTCGCCTCATTTAGTTATAATTGGACTAATTAAAAATGTACTCTAGTTTATTATGAATTGAACATTCTCTTTGATCAATCACTTTTCAATGGACCATTTAATCGCGCAGTAAATATAAATCATATTAAATTTAGCACAATAATTTCCATTGAAAATATCTATAATAAATTAAAGATTAATTAGGATAAATATAATTTACAATAAAATCAATTAAAAATAATCACTCTTCGCAGTCGGCTCACATTTCACGGCACTGCATTAATAAATAACTTATCAAAAGCAATAATTATTTGCCATCGCGAAACCAGCACGAATTCTTTGAATGCTGTATTTGCGGTCCATCCACCAAATGGGCAAAATGATGAGATAGAGAGTCGGGGGGGTAAACGACCACGACCGCTGAATTTAATTGGTCTGCGGATAGTTGGCCGGGGCGCTTGCAATCCTCTGCCTTATAATGCCATCGTTCTCTCTCCCTCCCTTTCTTAATACAACTCTCGCTCTCTCTTTCTCATTCCATCTCTCGTTTCGACCACCAAAGATTTATATAAATGCGGCATTCTATTCTGGGTCGGGATGTAGCGCACGGGAAGAGCGGAGAGATGATTCTGACGGATGTAGAGCCGGCGCCAGGGTGTATAGCGGCCACTTAAATAAATTTCGTTCGGGTTAATCTTCATCGCTGCGCGGTGTAGAATGCTGCCAAAAAACTCCTAGGCGCTGATTTACCGTCTTTGTTTCGCTCGCGATGAAATATACCGGCGGAGTTTTTTTCGAGACGGAGATTACGCAGTGCGACATTTTTATGGTGCGCTCTGTTTTTTTAATTGTTTGATTGAATTTAAGACTTTGTGAGTAAAGGTTTGGCTTTACTCTTTATGTGGTGGATTTTGGTTAAATGATTGCTGAGTATTAAACAGAAAGACTATTGAAAATAATAGAAATAAACTATAATAAAATACTTTAGAACATAACATAAATTTTTTTTTAAAAATGAAATCATTAATGGACTTTTCATTTTCAAGCATTTTTTAATTTACGGTTCATGATTAATAAAGCTAACTTGTTCAAATAAACTTGGGCGAACAAAGAGTACCGTTTAAAACTTTTAGACTATCGCGTGACATTCAGCAACACACATTCCCGTTACCTAAGCCCCCCCACAGAAGATGGGAGAAGGAATGTTAGTTTTGACACACGTCCAAAGGAAATAAGCCTTGAAATTCACACTCTTAAAATATCCCCCACTAATCTATTTCGAAATTTCTTGAATCCAAATAAACTCGTCGAGTATCACCAAACGATTTATGCTCTTAGGTCAACGTTCCTTCACAGTTTTGAAATCAAGGGATAAATATTACATTTGTTTCTCGTAAGCTTAATGGTATACGAAACATTTAGATTGCCGAAATAGAAGGTGTATTTTCAGTCTCGTTTGGGAAATTTTTATAAACATTTCTATTTCAAGAAGAATGTAGGTGAATGGTTTACTGATTAAACGATATTAAAATTAAACGCTATTAAAAGTGCTAATTTAATGTACGTAGATTAAAAGCTCGAATTTAAATTAGCGTCCTAAATTAATTGAATGAATGAATATTCTTTATTACAGTGGATTCTTTTTAAAGGCAAATTAGGTTATAATCACTGTTCTATGATGGCTGTTTTCAAGGGTTGTGCTCTAGTGGGGCAAGTAAATCAAAAACACATCAGTGCAACGATTGGAGTTCTTGACACTTGTTTCACAAATAATGGAAAGTATACTTTATAAAATCGAATGTATAAACAAAAATCTAATTCATCAAAGTTTTAAGGGGGCCAGCCTGAGTTGAAATGACTGAAAAAAAAAAATAAAACATTTATTACTATTTAAAATAGTATATCATAGCTTTTATTAATATAAATTTTTCGTACTTTCTA